>JBBGZY010003755.1:50000-52336 GCA_037952925.1 Lithobates clamitans
ATCTGCTGCAGCTCTGTATGGTAGCCATTGGTGTGCGCAGCCTATTGCATTAGGGTGTGCACCCAGGGCCAGTGCTCAACTGTTTTGCACCCTAGGCAAGACTAACACCCCCCCCCCCCCCTGGTACGGCTGGGATGTCGTTAGTCTTGCCTAGGGCCACGCAGGTGACAGGATCAGAGAGCGGACTCACCAGACTCAGCAGCAGACTCACCGGATGTTCAGAGACATGGTGCTCACCTCCTCCGCTGTGCCCTCCTCTCAGGCTGAGCTGCTTCTGACCTCCTATATATGCTGCCGCTGACCTCCTATATATGCTGCCGCTGACCTCCTATATATGCTGCCGCTGACCTCCTATATATGCTGCTGCTGACCTCCTATATATGCTGCTTCTGACCTCCTATATATGCTGCTGCTGACCTCCTATGTATATCCGGATGCACTGTATGCAGCAGAAGTGATGGATGTCCTCCGCGGCTGCTGCTTTCCCTGCAGTCAGTCAGCTCCCCAGCCCTGTGTAGGGCCCCTGGTGTTCCCCGGCTAGGCTCAAAGGGAAGGCAGTGGCTGTGGCTGCGCCCTCTAGGCAGCAGTGCACCCTAGGCGGCTGCCTAGTTTGCCTAGCGGGAGCGCAGACCTTGTGTGCACCCCAAAGCACAAACACACATATGTATATGAACAGAGCAGTGGACGGTGTCAGTATTTTTTATTTTTATTATTTCTTTCAATTTTGTTTTTTTAATAATTTTTTTATAATATTATTATTATTTTTTTTTTTTTAGGAGCCCGGTTGGGGGGCTTTGGTGAAATATCAAGGGTCTAAACCCCGAGACCCCCGATGTCTCACTTTTGAGACAGAGAAAGGGATTGAGGACAAAGCTCCCCCAGTCCCTTTCTCTGCAGCCTCAGCTGCACTGGACAGTGAATGAATGGGAAGTGCTCTGTGCTGAGCGGCTTCCTGTTCATTCACAAACTGAAGCATACTAAACATAGTTTTGTATGCTTCAGTTAAGAATGAACACAGGAGCGACCGGTACAGATCACTCACCGTGTTCGTTTAGAAAAGGAAGGTGGCCAGGTAAATGAAATATTTACCGGCCCCTTCCCCCGCTCTCCATCCTGACACATCCCCCGCAGCAGCAAGTGGGAGAGGAGGGATGCCAGCAGCACTGCAGGGGGGAGATGGGGCACCTGAAAGTAGGGGAAATTGGCACTGCACAGGGTGATTAGGGTGTGCCTAGGCACACCTGGCACACACTGTGTGTCAGTGGTGGCCCGTCCATTAGGGATGCCTGGGCGCCACCCCCCTCTATCTACGCCACCCCCACTAATGGTTAATGTATAGGTTCATGCATTGCATACCGGTGAAGCGCTGCATAGATGGGGTAAGTGAACCATATCTGCCCGCTGACTGACCGACGGGGGTCGGGGGGGGGAAGGGGGTGTTACTGTTTGCCGCCCCCACCTAAAAAAAATGACCACCGTCCACCACTGCTGTGTGTACCAGAGGCGGCTGCTCAATAGGGGCACATGGACGCCACCCCTCCTAATCCATGCGCCCAGCCCCCTAATCTACATGCAGGGCACCGGACGCATGGATTTCTATGTTTTTTTTTTTTTTTTAGAAGCACAGGATTAGAGCTTGAGGCTCTAATTGGCTTCAAAAAAGGGTGGGCTCAGGGCGCAGAGCACTGCGCCCCTAACCCACCCACTTGTGTGACATTAGCAAATTATCATTTGCTAATGTCTTCCTGTTTCTCCTCCCAGACAATCAGGAAGCGGGTCCTGACACCCCATTGGCTGGGAATCCGAAGACCCCATTGGCTGAGAGGAGAAGATACGGCCGGGACACGGAGGAGACTGAGGTGGGAAGCCACCGCCGCAGCCCTGATCTGCAAGGGGCTGATGGGGGCCTGGCGGGCGAGAGGGGGAGTCGGCAACTGGGGGGGGGGGGTGCGCAGTGTTGTTAATGGTGTGCGGTGGTGGGCTCGAGCGACAGGGGGAGGGGGGTGGGTCTGTGGTCAGGTCTGTCTGCCGCCCCCCCCCCCCGCCACTGGTGTGCACGCATATTAAGGTAGCCAATCAGCTTCTGACTTCCCGGAAACTCGGACACTGATTGTTTTTTTTATGCAGAGCTGCACCAGATTTCACTCTCTCCATTTTTAGTGAATCGACCCCAATGTATCAAAGAAAATAATCGCTCCGTGCGGCTGCATAAAATAATTCTGGGGGTGAACGCGGTGAAGGATACATTGAGCGTCGCTCTGCAGTATGGTGTCATCGGGATGGTTGAGATGCTGCATCGCGATGGCTTGCGGGAACTCGCTCAGCATCCTCTGCTG
>JBBGZY010003756.1:0-68400 GCA_037952925.1 Lithobates clamitans
GTACACCCGGTGCGCCTTCCTCCATACAAGTCCATGAAGTGCCCAAATGATAGTGAGCGATCGTACACCCGGTGCGCCTTCCTCCATACAAGTCCATGAAGTGTCCAAATGATAGTGAGCGATCGTACACCCGGTGCACCTTCCTCCATACAAGTCCATGAAGTGCCCAAATGATAGTGAGCGATCGTACACCGCGTGCGCCTTCCCCCATACAAGTCCATGAAGTGTCCAAATGATAGTGAGCGATCGTACACCCGGTGCGCCTTCCTCCATACAAGTCCATGAAGTGCCCAAATGATAGTGAGCGATCGTACACCCGGTGCGCCTTCCTCCATACAAGTCCATGAAGTGCCCAAATGATAGTGAGCGATCGTACACCCCGTGCGCCTTCCTCCATACAAGTCCATGAAGTGCCCAAATGATAGTGAGCGATCGTACACCGCGTGCGCCTTCCTCCATACAAGTCCATGAAGTGCCCAAATGATAGTGAGCGATCGTACACCGCGTGCACCTTCCCCCATACAAGTCCATGAAGTGCCCAAATGATAGTGAGCGATCGTACACCCGGTGCGCCTTCCTCCATACAAGTCCATGAAGTGCCCAAATGATAGTGAGCGATCGTACACCCCGTGCACCTTCCTCCATACAAGTCCATGAAGTGCCCAAATGATAGTGAGCGATCGTACACCGCGTGCGCCTTCCTCCATACAAGTCCATGAAGTGCCCAAATGATAGTGAGCGATCGTACACCGCGTGCACCTTCCCCCATACAAGTCCATGAAGTGCCCAAATGATAGTGAGCGATCGTACACCCCGTGCGCCTTCCCCCATACAAGTCCATGAAGTGTCCAAATGATAGTGAGCGATCGTACACCCGGTGCGCCTTCCTCCATACAAGTCCATGAAGTGCCCAAATGATAGTGAGCGATCGTACACCGCGTGCGCCTTCCTCCATACAAGTCCATGAAGTGCCCAAATGATAGTGAGCGATCGTACACCCCGTGCACCTTCCTCCATACAAGTCCATGAAGTGTCCAAATGATAGTGAGCGATCGTACACCCCGTGCACCTTCCTCCATACAAGTCCATGAAGTGTCCAAATGATAGTGAGCGATCGTACACCGCGTGCGCCTTCCTCCATACAAGTCCATGAAGTGTCCAAATGATAGTGAGCGATCGTACACCCGGTGCACCTTCCCCCATACAAGTCCATGAAGTGCCCAAATGATAGTGAGCGATCGTACACCCCGTGCACCTTCCTCCATACAAGTCCATGAAGTGCCCAAATGATAGTGAGCGATCGTACACCGCGTGCGCCTTCCTCCATACAAGTCCATGAAGTGCCCAAATGATAGTGAGCGATCGTACACCCCGTGCGCCTTCCTCCATACAAGTCCATGAAGTGCCCAAATGATAGTGAGCGATCGTACACCCCGTGCGCCTTCCTCCATACAAGTCCATGAAGTGCCCAAATGATAGTGAGCGATCGTACACCGCGTGCACCTTCCCCCATACAAGTCCATGAAGTGCCCAAATGATAGTGAGCGATCGTACACCCCGTGCGCCTTCCTCCATACAAGTCCATGAAGTGCCCAAATGATAGTGAGCGATCGTACACCGCGTGCACCTTCCCCCATACAAGTCCATGAAGTGCCCAAATGATAGTGAGCGATCGTACACCCCGTGCACCTTCCTCCATACAAGTCCATGAAGTGTCCAAATGATAGTGAGCGATCGTACACCGCGTGCACCTTCCCCCATACAAGTCCATGAAGTGCCCAAATGATAGTGAGCGATCGTACACCCGGTGCGCCTTCCTCCATACAAGTCCATGAAGTGCCCAAATGATAGTGAGCGATCGTACACCCCGTGTGCCTTCCCCCATACAAGTCCATGAAGTGTCCAAATGATAGTGAGCGATCGTACACCCGGTGCGCCTTCCTCCATACAAGTCCATGAAGTGTCCAAATGATAGTGAGCGATCGTACACCCGGTGCACCTTCCTCCATACAAGTCCATGAAGTGTCCAAATGATAGTGAGCGATCGTACACCCCGTGCACCTTCCTCCATACAAGTCCATGAAGTGCCCAAATGATAGTGAGCGATCGTACACCCCGTGTGCCTTCCCCCATACAAGTCCATGAAGTGTCCAAATGATAGTGAGCGATCGTACACCCCGTGCG
This sequence comes from Lithobates clamitans, assembly GCA_037952925.1. Classification (NCBI taxonomy): domain Eukaryota; kingdom Metazoa; phylum Chordata; class Amphibia; order Anura; family Ranidae; genus Lithobates; species Lithobates clamitans. The sequence goes on from JBBGZY010003756.1 coordinate 2,185, forward strand.
CCTTCCTCCATACAAGTCCATGAAGTGCCCAAATGATAGTGAGCGATCGTACACCGCGTGCGCCTTCCTCCATACAAGTCCATGAAGTGCCCAAATAATAGTGAGCGATCGTACACCCGGTGCGCCTTCCTCCATACAAGTCCATGAAGTGCCCAAATGATAGTGAGCGATCGTACACCCCGTGCACCTTCCTCCATACAAGTCCATGAAGTGCCCAAATGATAGTGAGCGATCGTACCCCGCGTGCACCTTCCTCCATACAAGTCCATGAAGTGTCCAAATAATAGTGAGCGATCGTACACCCCGTGCGCCTTCCTCCATACAAGTCCATGAAGTGCCCAAATGATAGTGAGCGATCGTACACCGCGTGCGCCTTCCTCCATACAAGTCCATGAAGTGCCCAAATGATAGTGAGCGATCGTACACCCCGTGTGCCTTCCTCCATACAAGTCCATGAAGTGCCCAAATGATAGTGAGCGATCGTACACCGCGTGCACCTTCCCCCATACAAGTCCATGAAGTGCCCAAATGATAGTGAGCGATCGTACACCGCGTGCACCTTCCTCCATACAAGTCCATGAAGTGCCCAAATGATAGTGAGCGATCGTACACCGCGTGCGCCTTCCTCCATACAAGTCCATGAAGTGCCCAAATGATAGTGAGCGATCGTACACCCGGTGCGCCTTCCCCCATACAAGTCCATGAAGTGTCCAAATGATAGTGAGCGATCGTACACCCCGTGCCTTCCTCCATACAAGTCCATGAAGTGCCCAAATGATAGTGAGGCGATCGTACACCGCGTGGCACCTTCCTCCATACAAGTCCATGAAGTGTCCAAATAATAGTGAGCGATCGTACACCGCGTGCACCTTCCTCCATACAAGTCCATGAAGTGCCCAAATGATAGTGAGCGATCGTACACCGCGTGTGCCTTCCTCCATACAAGTCCATGAAGTGTCCAAATAATAGTGAGCGATCGTACACCCCGTGCGCCTTCCTCCATACAAGTCCATGAAGTGCCCAAATGATAGTGAGCGATCGTACACCCGGTGCACCTTCCTCCATACAAGTCCATGAAGTGCCCAAATGATAGTGAGCGATCGTACACCCCGTGCGCCTTCCTCCATACAAGTCCATGAAGTGTCCAAATGATAGTGAGCGATCGTACACCCCGTGCGCCTTCCTCCATACAAGTCCATGAAGTGTCCAAATGATAGTGAGCGATCGTACACCCGGTGCACCTTCCTCCATACAAGTCCATGAAGTGTCCAAATGATAGTGAGCGATCGTACACCCCGTGCACCTTCCCCCATACAAGTCCATGAAGTGCCCAAATGATAGTGAGCGATCGTACACCCCGTGCGCCTTCCTCCATACAAGTCCATGAAGTGCCCAAATGATAGTGAGCGATCGTACACCCGGTGCACCTTCCCCCATACAAGTCCATGAAGTGCCCAAATGATAGTGAGCGATCGTACACCCCGTGCACCTTCCTCCATACAAGTCCATGAAGTGCCCAAATGATAGTGAGCGATCGTACACCCCGTGTGCCTTCCTCCATACAAGTCCATGAAGTGCCCAAATGATAGTGAGCGATCGTACACCGCGTGCGCCTTCCTCCATACAAGTCCATGAAGTGCCCAAATGATAGTGAGCGATCGTACACCCCGTGTGCCTTCCTCCATACAAGTCCATGAAGTGCCCAAATGATAGTGAGCGATCGTACACCGCGTGCACCTTCCCCCATACAAGTCCATGAAGTGCCCAAATGATAGTGAGCGATCGTACACCCGGTGCACCTTCCTCCATACAAGTCCATGAAGTGTCCAAATGATAGTGAGCGATCGTACCCCGCGTGCACCTTCCTCCATACAAGTCCATGAAGTGCCCAAATGATAGTGAGCGATCGTACACCGCGTGCGCCTTCCTCCATACAAGTCCATGAAGTGCCCAAATGATAGTGAGCGATCGTACACCCGGTGCGCCTTCCCCCATACAAGTCCATGAAGTGTCCAAATGATAGTGAGCGATCGTACACCCCGTGCGCCTTCCTCCATACAAGTCCATGAAGTGCCCAAATGATAGTGAGCGATCGTACACCGCGTGCACCTTCCTCCATACAAGTCCATGAAGTGTCCAAATAATAGTGAGCGATCGTACACCGCGTGCACCTTCCTCCATACAAGTCCATGAAGTGCCCAAATGATAGTGAGCGATCGTACACCGCGTGTGCCTTCCTCCATACAAGTCCATGAAGTGTCCAAATAATAGTGAGCGATCGTACACCCCGTGCGCCTTCCTCCATACAAGTCCATGAAGTGCCCAAATGATAGTGAGCGATCGTACACCGCGTGCGCCTTCCTCCATACAAGTCCATGAAGTGCCCAAATGATAGTGAGCGATCGTACACCCGGTGCACCTTCCTCCATACAAGTCCATGAAGTGCCCAAATGATAGTGAGCGATCGTACACCCCGTGCGCCTTCCTCCATACAAGTCCATGAAGTGTCCAAATGATAGTGAGCGATCGTACACCCCGTGCGCCTTCCTCCATACAAGTCCATGAAGTGTCCAAATGATAGTGAGCGATCGTACACCCGGTGCACCTTCCTCCATACAAGTCCATGAAGTGTCCAAATGATAGTGAGCGATCGTACACCCCGTGCACCTTCCCCCATACAAGTCCATGAAGTGCCCAAATGATAGTGAGCGATCGTACACCGCGTGCGCCTTCCTCCATACAAGTCCATGAAGTGCCCAAATGATAGTGAGCGATCGTACACCCCGTGCGCCTTCCTCCATACAAGTCCATGAAGTGCCCAAATGATAGTGAGCGATCGTACACCGCGTGCGCCTTCCTCCATACAAGTCCATGAAGTGCCCAAATGATAGTGAGCGATCGTACACCCCGTGCGCCTTCCTCCATACAAGTCCATGAAGTGCCCAAATGATAGTGAGCGATCGTACACCGCGTGCGCCTTCCTCCATACAAGTCCATGAAGTGCCCAAATGATAGTGAGCGATCGTACACCCCGTGCGCCTTCCTCCATACAAGTCCATGAAGTGCCCAAATGATAGTGAGCGATCGTACACCCCGTGCGCCTTCCTCCATACAAGTCCATGAAGTGCCCAAATGATAGTGAGCGATCGTACACCCGGTGCGCCTTCCTCCATACAAGTCCATGAAGTGCCCAAATGATAGTGAGCGATCGTACACCCGGTGCGCCTTCCTCCATACAAGTCCATGAAGTGCCCAAATGATAGTGAGCGATCGTACACCCGGTGCGCCTTCCTCCATACAAGTCCATGAAGTGCCCAAATGATAGTGAGCGATCGTACACCGCGTGCACCTTCCCCCATACAAGTCCATGAAGTGCCCAAATGATAGTGAGCGATCGTACACCGCGTGCACCTTCCTCCATACAAGTCCATGAAGTGCCCAAATGATAGTGAGCGATCGTACACCGCGTGCGCCTTCCTCCATACAAGTCCAAGAAGTGCCCAAATGATAGTGAGCGATCGTACACCACGTGCGCCTTCCCCCATACAAGTCCATGAAGTGCCCAAATGATAGTGAGCGATCGTACACCCCGTGTGCCTTCCCCCATACAAGTCCATGAAGTGTCCAAATGATAGTGAGCGATCGTACACCCCGTGCGCCTTCCTCCATACAAGTCCATGAAGTGCCCAAATGATAGTGAGCGATCGTACACCCGGTGCGCCTTCCTCCATACAAGTCCATGAAGTGCCCAAATGATAGTGAGCGATCGTACACCCCGTGCGCCTTCCCCCATACAAGTCCATGAAGTGCCCAAATGATAGTGAGCGATCGTACACCCCGTGCGCCTTCCCCCATACAAGTCCATGAAGTGCCCAAATGATAGTGAGCGATCGTACACCCCGTGCGCCTTCCCCCATACAAGTCCATGAAGTGCCCAAATGATAGTGAGCGATCGTACACCGCGTGCACCTTCCTCCATACAAGTCCATGAAGTGTCCAAATGATAGTGAGCGATCGTACACCGCGTGCGCCTTCCTCCATACAAGTCCATGAAGTGCCCAAATGATAGTGAGCGATCGTACACCGCGTGCACCTTCCCCCATACAAGTCCATGAAGTGCCCAAATGATAGTGAGCGATCGTACACCCCGTGTGCCTTCCCCCATACAAGTCCATGAAGTGTCCAAATGATAGTGAGCGATCGTACACCCCGTGCGCCTTCCTCCATACAAGTCCATGAAGTGTCCAAATGATAGTGAGCGATCGTACACCCGGTGCGCCTTCCTCCATACAAGTCCATGAAGTGCCCAAATGATAGTGAGCGATCGTACACCCCGTGCGCCTTCCTCCATACAAGTCCATGAAGTGCCCAAATGATAGTGAGCGATCGTACACCGCGTGCGCCTTCCTCCATACAAGTCCATGAAGTGCCCAAATGATAGTGAGCGATCGTACACCGCGTGCACCTTCCCCCATACAAGTCCATGAAGTGCCCAAATGATAGTGAGCGATCGTACACCCGGTGCACCTTCCTCCATACAAGTCCATGAAGTGCCCAAATGATAGTGAGCGATCGTACACCCGGTGCGCCTTCCTCCATACAAGTCCATGAAGTGCCCAAATGATAGTGAGCGATCGTACACCCCGTGCGCCTTCCCCCATACAAGTCCATGAAGTGCACAAATGATAGTGAGCGATCGTACACCCCGTGCGCCTTCCTCCATACAAGTCCATGAAGTGCACAAATGATAGTGAGCGATCGTACACCCCGTGCGCCTTCCCCCATACAAGTCCATGAAGTGCACAAATGATAGTGAGCGATCGTACCCCGCGTGCGCCTTCCTCCATACAAGTCCATGAAGTGCCCAAATGATAGTGAGCGATCGTACACCGCGTGCGCCTTCCTCCATACAAGTCCATGAAGTGCCCAAATGATAGTGAGCGATCGTACACCGCGTGCCCCTTCCTCCATACAAGTCCATGAAGTGCCCAAATGATAGTGAGCGATCGTACACCCGGTGCGCCTTCCTCCATACAAGTCCATGAAGTGCCCAAATGATAGTGAGCGATCGTACCCCGCGTGCACCTTCCTCCATACAAGTCCATGAAGTGTCCAAATAATAGTGAGCGATCGTACACCCCGTGCGCCTTCCTCCATACAAGTCCATGAAGTGCCCAAATAATAGTGAGCGATCGTACACCGCGTGCGCCTTCCTCCATACAAGTCCATGAAGTGCCCAAATGATAGTGAGCGATCGTACACCCCGTGCGCCTTCCTCCATACAAGTCCATGAAGTGCCCAAATGATAGTGAGCGATCGTACACCCCGTGTGCCTTCCTCCATACAAGTCCATGAAGTGCCCAAATGATAGTGAGCGATCGTACACCGCGTGCACCTTCCCCCATACAAGTCCATGAAGTGCCCAAATGATAGTGAGCGATCGTACACCGCGTGCACCTTCCTCCATACAAGTCCATGAAGTGCCCAAATGATAGTGAGCGATCGTACACCGCGTGCGCCTTCCTCCATACAAGTCCATGAAGTGCCCAAATGATAGTGAGCGATCGTACACCCGGTGCGCCTTCCCCCATACAAGTCCATGAAGTGTCCAAATGATAGTGAGCGATCGTACACCCCGTGCGCCTTCCTCCATACAAGTCCATGAAGTGCCCAAATGATAGTGAGCGATCGTACACCGCGTGCGCCTTCCTCCATACAAGTCCATGAAGTGCCCAAATGATAGTGAGCGATCGTACACCCCGTGCGCCTTCCTCCATACAAGTCCATGAAGTGCCCAAATAATAGTGAGCGATCGTACACCGCGTGCGCCTTCCTCCATACAAGTCCATGAAGTGCCCAAATGATAGTGAGCGATCGTACACCGCGTGTGCCTTCCTCCATACAAGTCCATGAAGTGTCCAAATAATAGTGAGCGATCGTACACCCGGTGCGCCTTCCTCCATACAAGTCCATGAAGTGCCCAAATGATAGTGAGCGATCGTACACCGCGTGTGCCTTCCTCCATACAAGTCCATGAAGTGTCCAAATAATAGTGAGCGATCGTACACCCCGTGCGCCTTCCTCCATACAAGTCCATGAAGTGCCCAAATGATAGTGAGCGATCGTACACCGCGTGCGCCTTCCTCCATACAAGTCCATGAAGTGCCCAAATGATAGTGAGCGATCGTACACCCCGTGCACCTTCCCCCATACAAGTCCATGAAGTGCCCAAATGATAGTGAGCGATCGTACACCCGGTGCACCTTCCTCCATACAAGTCCATGAAGTGCCCAAATGATAGTGAGCGATCGTACACCCGGTGCGCCTTCCTCCATACAAGTCCATGAAGTGCCCAAATGATAGTGAGCGATCGTACACCCCGTGCGCCTTCCTCCATACAAGTCCATGAAGTGCCCAAATGATAGTGAGCGATCGTACACCCCGTGCGCCTTCCTCCATACAAGTCCATGAAGTGCCCAAATGATAGTGAGCGATCGTACACCCCGTGCGCCTTCCTCCATACAAGTCCATGAAGTGCCCAAATGATAGTGAGCGATCGTACACCCCGTGCGCCTTCCTCCATACAAGTCCATGAAGTGCCCAAATGATAGTGAGCGATCGTACACCGCGTGCACCTTCCTCCATACAAGTCCATGAAGTGTCCAAATAATAGTGAGCGATCGTACACCCGGTGCACCTTCCTCCATACAAGTCCATGAAGTGCCCAAATGATAGTGAGCGATCGTACACCCCGTGCGCCTTCCTCCATACAAGTCCATGAAGTGCCCAAATGATAGTGAGCGATCGTACACCGCGTGCGCCTTCCTCCATACAAGTCCATGAAGTGTCCAAATGATAGTGAGCGATCGTACACCCGGTGCGCCTTCCTCCATACAAGTCCATGAAGTGCCCAAATGATAGTGAGCGATCGTACACCCGGTGCGCCTTCCTCCATACAAGTCCATGAAGTGTCCAAATGATAGTGAGCGATCGTACACCCCGTGCGCCTTCCCCCATATCAATACAAGATGTGCCCAAATGATAGTGAGCGATCGTACACCGCGTGCGCCTTCCTCCATACAAGTCCAAGAAGTGCCCAAATGATAGTGAGCGATCGTACACCACGTGCGCCTTCCCCCATACAAGTCCATGAAGTGCCCAAATGATAGTGAGCGATCGTACACCCCGTGTGCCTTCCCCCATACAAGTCCATGAAGTGTCCAAATGATAGTGAGCGATCGTACACCCCGTGCGCCTTCCTCCATACAAGTCCATGAAGTGCCCAAATGATAGTGAGCGATCGTACACCCCGTGTGCCTTCCCCCATACAAGTCCATGAAGTGCCCAAATGATAGTGAGCGATCGTACACCCGGTGCGCCTTCCTCCATACAAGTCCATGAAGTGCCCAAATGATAGTGAGCGATCGTACACCCCGTGCGCCTTCCTCCATACAAGTCCATGAAGTGCCCAAATGATAGTGAGCGATCGTACACCCCGTGCGCCTTCCCCCATACAAGTCCATGAAGTGCCCAAATGATAGTGAGCGATCGTACACCCCGTGCGCCTTCCCCCATACAAGTCCATGAAGTGCCCAAATGATAGTGAGCGATCGTACACCCCGTGTGCCTTCCCCCATACAAGTCCATGAAGTGCCCAAATGATAGTGAGTGATCGTACACCGCGTGCGCCTTCCCCCATACAAGTCCATGAAGTGCCCAAATGATAGTGAGCGATCGTACACCCCGTGCGCCTTCCTCCATACAAGTCCATGAAGTGTCCAAATGATAGTGAGCGATCGTACACCCCGTGCACCTTCCTCCATACAAGTCCATGAAGTGCCCAAATGATAGTGAGCGATCGTACACCCGGTGCGCCTTCCTCCATACAAGTCCATGAAGTGCCCAAATGATAGTGAGCGATCGTACACCCCGTGCACCTTCCTCCATACAAGTCCATGAAGTGTCCAAATGATAGTGAGCGATCGTACACCCGGTGCGCCTTCCTCCATACAAGTCCATGAAGTGTCCAAATGATAGTGAGCGATCGTACACCCGGTGCACCTTCCTCCATACAAGTCCATGAAGTGTCCAAATGATAGTGAGCGATCGTACACCCCGTGCACCTTCCTCCATACAAGTCCATGAAGTGCCCAAATGATAGTGAGCGATCGTACACCCCGTGCACCTTCCTCCATACAAGTCCATGAAGTGTCCAAATGATAGTGAGCGATCGTACACCCCGTGCGCCTTCCTCCATACAAGTCCATGAAGTGCCCAAATGATAGTGAGCGATCGTACACCCGGTGCGCCTTCCTCCATACAAGTCCATGAAGTGTCCAAATGATAGTGAGCGATCGTACACCCGGTGCGCCTTCCTCCATACAAGTCCATGAAGTGCCCAAATGATAGTGAGCGATCGTACACCCGGTGCACCTTCCTCCATACAAGTCCATGAAGTGCCCAAATGATAGTGAGCGATCGTACACCCCGTGCGCCTTCCTCCATACAAGTCCATGAAGTGTCCAAATGATAGTGAGCGATCGTACACCCGGTGCGCCTTCCTCCATACAAGTCCATGAAGTGCCCAAATGATAGTGAGCGATCGTACACCGCGTGCACCTTCCTCCATACAAGTCCATGAAGTGCCCAAATGATAGTGAGCGATCGTACACCCGGTGCGCCTTCCTCCATACAAGTCCATGAAGTGCCCAAATGATAGTGAGCGATCGTACACCCCGTGCACCTTCCTCCATACAAGTCCATGAAGTGCCCAAATGATAGTGAGCGATCGTACACCCGGTGTGCCTTCCCCCATACAAGTCCATGAAGTGCCCAAATGATAGTGAGCGATCGTACACCCCGTGCGCCTTCCTCCATACAAGTCCATGAAGTGCCCAAATGATAGTGAGCGATCGTACACCCCGTGCACCTTCCTCCATACAAGTCCATGAAGTGCCCAAATGATAGTGAGCGATCGTACACCCGGTGCGCCTTCCTCCATACAAGTCCATGAAGTGCCCAAATGATAGTGAGCGATCGTACACCCCGTGCACCTTCCTCCATACAAGTCCATGAAGTGCCCAAATGATAGTGAGCGATCGTACACCCCGTGCACCTTCCTCCATACAAGTCCATGAAGTGCCCAAATGATAGTGAGCGATCGTACACCCCGTGCACCTTCCTCCATACAAGTCCATGAAGTGCCCAAATGATAGTGAGCGATCGTACACCCCGTGCACCTTCCTCCATACAAGTCCATGAAGTGCCCAAATGATAGTGAGCGATCGTACACCCCGTGCACCTTCCTCCATACAAGTCCATGAAGTGCCCAAATGATAGTGAGCGATCGTACACCCGGTGCGCCTTCCTCCATACAAGTCCATGAAGTGCCCAAATGATAGTGAGCGATCGTACACCGCGTGCACCTTCCTCCATACAAGTCCATGAAGTGTCCAAATAATAGTGAGCGATCGTACACCCCGTGCGCCTTCCTCCATACAAGTCCATGAAGTGCCCAAATGATAGTGAGCGATCGTACACCGCGTGCACCTTCCTCCATACAAGTCCATGAAGTGTCCAAATAATAGTGAGCGATCGTACACCCCGTGCGCCTTCCTCCATACAAGTCCATGAAGTGCCCAAATGATAGTGAGCGATCGTACACCCGGTGCGCCTTCCTCCATACAAGTCCATGAAGTGTCCAAATGATAGTGAGCGATCGTACACCCCGTGCGCCTTCCCCCATATCAATACAAGATGTGCCCAAATGATAGTGAGCGATCGTACACCGCGTGCGCCTTCCTCCATACAAGTCCAAGAAGTGCCCAAATGATAGTGAGCGATCGTACACCACGTGCGCCTTCCCCCATACAAGTCCATGAAGTGCCCAAATGATAGTGAGCGATCGTACACCCCGTGCACCTTCCTCCATACAAGTCCATGAAGTGCCCAAATGATAGTGAGCGATCGTACACCCCGTGTGCCTTCCCCCATACAAGTCCATGAAGTGTCCAAATGATAGTGAGCGATCGTACACCCCGTGCGCCTTCCTCCATACAAGTCCATGAAGTGCCCAAATGATAGTGAGCGATCGTACACCGCGTGCGCCTTCCTCCATACAAGTCCATGAAGTGCCCAAATGATAGTGAGCGATCGTACACCCCGTGCGCCTTCCCCCATACAAGTCCATGAAGTGCCCAAATGATAGTGAGCGATCGTACACCCCGTGCGCCTTCCCCCATACAAGTCCATGAAGTGCCCAAATGATAGTGAGCGATCGTACACCCCGTGTGCCTTCCCCCATACAAGTCCATGAAGTGCCCAAATGATAGTGAGTGATCGTACACCGCGTGCGCCTTCCCCCATACAAGTCCATGAAGTGCCCAAATGATAGTGAGCGATCGTACACCCCGTGCACCTTCCTCCATACAAGTCCATGAAGTGCCCAAATGATAGTGAGCGATCGTACACCCGGTGCGCCTTCCTCCATACAAGTCCATGAAGTGCCCAAATGATAGTGAGCGATCGTACACCCGGTGCGCCTTCCTCCATACAAGTCCATGAAGTGCCCAAATGATAGTGAGCGATCGTACACCCCGTGCGCCTTCCTCCATACAAGTCCATGAAGTGTCCAAATGATAGTGAGCGATCGTACACCCCGTGCACCTTCCTCCATACAAGTCCATGAAGTGCCCAAATGATAGTGAGCGATCGTACACCCCGTGTGCCTTCCCCCATACAAGTCCATGAAGTGTCCAAATGATAGTGAGCGATCGTACACCCCGTGCACCTTCCTCCATACAAGTCCATGAAGTGTCCAAATGATAGTGAGCGATCGTACACCCGGTGCGCCTTCCTCCATACAAGTCCATGAAGTGTCCAAATGATAGTGAGCGATCGTACACCCGGTGCGCCTTCCTCCATACAAGTCCATGAAGTGCCCAAATGATAGTGAGCGATCGTACACCGCGTGCGCCTTCCTCCATACAAGTCCATGAAGTGTCCAAATGATAGTGAGCGATCGTACACCCGGTGCACCTTCCTCCATACAAGTCCATGAAGTGTCCAAATGATAGTGAGCGATCGTACACCCCGTGCACCTTCCTCCATACAAGTCCATGAAGTGTCCAAATGATAGTGAGCGATCGTACACCCGGTGCGCCTTCCTCCATACAAGTCCATGAAGTGTCCAAATGATAGTGAGCGATCGTACACCCGGTGCGCCTTCCTCCATACAAGTCCATGAAGTGCCCAAATGATAGTGAGCGATCGTACACCCCGTGCACCTTCCTCCATACAAGTCCATGAAGTGTCCAAATGATAGTGAGCGATCGTACACCCCGTGCGCCTTCCTCCATACAAGTCCATGAAGTGTCCAAATGATAGTGAGCGATCGTACACCCGGTGCGCCTTCCTCCATACAAGTCCATGAAGTGCCCAAATGATAGTGAGCGATCGTACACCCGGTGCACCTTCCTCCATACAAGTCCATGAAGTGCCCAAATGATAGTGAGCGATCGTACACCCCGTGCGCCTTCCTCCATACAAGTCCATGAAGTGTCCAAATGATAGTGAGCGATCGTACACCCGGTGCGCCTTCCTCCATACAAGTCCATGAAGTGCCCAAATGATAGTGAGCGATCGTACACCCGGTGCACCTTCCTCCATACAAGTCCATGAAGTGCCCAAATGATAGTGAGCGATCGTACACCCGGTGCGCCTTCCTCCATACAAGTCCATGAAGTGCCCAAATGATAGTGAGCGATCGTACACCCGGTGCACCTTCCTCCATACAAGTCCATGAAGTGCCCAAATGATAGTGAGCGATCGTACACCCCGTGCGCCTTCCTCCATACAAGTCCATGAAGTGCCCAAATGATAGTGAGCGATCGTACACCCCGTGCACCTTCCTCCATACAAGTCCATGAAGTGCCCAAATGATAGTGAGCGATCGTACACCCGGTGCGCCTTCCTCCATACAAGTCCATGAAGTGCCCAAATGATAGTGAGCGATCGTACACCCCGTGCACCTTCCTCCATACAAGTCCATGAAGTGCCCAAATGATAGTGAGCGATCGTACACCCCGTGCACCTTCCTCCATACAAGTCCATGAAGTGCCCAAATGATAGTGAGCGATCGTACACCCCGTGCACCTTCCTCCATACAAGTCCATGAAGTGCCCAAATGATAGTGAGCGATCGTACACCGCGTGCACCTTCCCCCATACAAGTCCATGAAGTGCCCAAATGATAGTGAGCGATCGTACACCCCGTGCACCTTCCTCCATACAAGTCCATGAAGTGCCCAAATGATAGTGAGCGATCGTACACCCCGTGCACCTTCCTCCATACAAGTCCATGAAGTGCCCAAATGATAGTGAGCGATCGTACACCCGGTGCGCCTTCCTCCATATGAATACAAGACGTGTCCTGACCGAATATCCAGACTCCACATTATAACCATCACACACCATGAAGGGTCCATCCACTGGAGGTGGAGAAGGTGACAATATGTACATGTGAGCGCTGCACCCAACCAATATAAAAACAGTTGGAACCCCAAAAACACATATATATGCACACATATATGGCTATGTTGCAGAGAGGATTAATGCTAAAAGATATTTCCACAGAAATAATAAGTAAATGGTAAAAACTATAAACAAGCAGACTCTGAGCTGCTAAAGTCCAAATAAACTAAATAAAATGAATTAGATTAGATTAAAGTCCATGAGAAGTGGATGTAGAAGGCAGCCCTGTAGATGAGGATGAAGCAATCCTCTGGATGCTGGAGAAAAAAGAACAACAGTGGCGCCACTCTAAGTGCAGTATTAAAAGCGATTTTTTAATATATATCTTTAAAATCTGGTACTCACAAAGGTACATGAAAATGAGCGTGTAGAATAAGATAGTGCCTGGTGTCCCAAAAGAGTTGTCCAGTCATATCATGCAGTGGCGTTCTGACAGGCTGCGCTGTGAGATGTTCGCTCTGTCCTGCCGCTGGAACGCACTGTTTTCGATCCGGGGAACGGAGTCACTTCCGGGTCCGTGCAGGGAAAAACTTGATTGGCAGACTGATGGGCATAGGCCATCAGTCTGCCAATCAAGTTTTTCCCTGCACGGACCCGGAAGTGACTCCGGAAGTGACTCCGTTCCCCGGATCGAAAACAGTGCGTTCCAGCGGCAGGACAGAGCGAACATCTCACAGCGCAGCCTGTCAGAACGCCACTGCATGATATGACTGGACAACTCTTTTGGGACACCAGGCACTATCTTATTCTACACGCTCATTTTCATGTACCTTTGTGAGTACCAGATTTTAAAGATATATATTAAAAAATCGCTTTTAATACTGCAGGTGGAGAAGGTGGCCTCACGGTGGTCAGTCACACTTTCTCATGGAGGGTTATGGAAAAAAGATAAAAAGTCGCCACATAGTGTAAAACCAGGGAGGTTCTACTGAAAAACTGCGGGTCCAATACAATGTAACAAGTGGATATAAAGTAGCGTGGTATCGCTGGACATAAACTCCGCCCTGCTAGTTTCATCATACGTGATGTCATCAGGCCAGTGAGGAGAGGGCCGGGGGAAGGGCCAAACTGCGCTCGAAGGACACATAGTCTGGCTCTGGCTCAGGAACGACCCCCACAAGTGCCCCCAGAGCAAGCGGCTTTCTGTGCAGGCACTCAGCAGGGGGAGGAGCCAGCAGGGGGAGGGGCTAGCGGGGGAGAAGCCAGCGGGGGACCCGAGAAGAGAAGGATCGGGGATGCTCTATAATTGTATCTTTATTAAAGTTTTTACAGGTTGCCCAGAAAAAAAAAAAAATAAGTGAAATGAAACGCGTAGATTTTTAATGCAGCTTCACATAACAAGGAGAGGTTCCGAGTTCAGTACATCATATGATACGAGCAACAAACGTAAAACCCCGTCATACAGTGAGGGGGAAAGTATTCCAGTGGCTGCTGATTTTGTACGTTTGCCAACCGACAAAGAAACGATCGTCTCTAATTTTATTGGTCGGTTTATTATGACAGTGAGAGAAAAACAACAAAAATATCCAGAAAAACTCATTTCAAAAAAGTTATAAATTGATTTGCATTTGCTCTTCATTTTCAATGGTGTATCGATTCACCTCCACAACCAATCACAACGCACCGAGCCGGAGACTGGAGTCAGGCCTTGCTTACACTTGTGGCGGGGATGGTAAATATACAGGCAATTGGTCCTCATGTGTACCCCCCCCCCCTTAATTTAACATGGTGGCCAGGGGGGGGGGGGGGGTACATATGTCACAGCCATGATGCCTCTTTATACTGCAGGTCACACTCAGCAGGCCGTATCTCTACCAAACATGAACCGTTCTGGTGAATGATGCCAAACATGACCCGTTCCGGTGAATGATGCCAAACCACAACCTCCTGCAGCATGTCCTCCTCTGTCCTGCAGCATGAAATCCTCACGGGTGCCGCTCCCTTCAAGGGTTAAAATCAGGCGGGAAACCAAAGGGTTGCCGATCCATTTATGAGAAGCCCAAAGCCAACCTTCAGACCATGGCCATCCAAGTACTGTGGATCTCCTGGGATCTTGGGTTTCTCTGGTCCTTCATTAGGGACTTCCTGTTACCGGTCGGGGGAGATTTACCAAAAACGAAAGGTGCAAAATCTGGTGCAGCTCTGCATGGAAACCAATCAGCTTCCAGTATTTATTTTGTCAAAGCTTCATTGAAGAAGCTGAAGGTAGAAGCTGATTGGCTGCCATGCAGAGCTGCACCAGATTTTGCCCTCTCCAGTTTTAGTAAATCTCCCTGGAGTGACAACTGTCTCCCCCTTGTGCTCCTGGGTTGTCACCCTCTCACTTTTCCCCGGCACACATTGTACACGGCGCGGGCCGTTGTTGTCACTATCAGGAAGCCGGTCCACAGCAATGATGTGGGGAGAGTGGATGTGGACAGGAAGTGGCTGAAAGAGGTTGAAGGAGATCAGTAGCAATGAGATAGGAAAAGGATGAAAAAATAGAAAAAAAGCATTTAATAAAAAATATTTATATTCTCATCTATTTGGGGATTGACTTTAAACTGTTCATATAAACCGTTGTGTGTCATATATTTCGAGGCCCTTCAATGTACCTTCTTTGAGAAGACACTGGAAGGGCCTGTGCTGTTCAGAAGATCCGGGACTCAGACGGTTAAACTCTCTGTACATACGGTGACCGCGCAGTGAAGGACCCAGGAATTTTTATTTTAAATGCCCTACAGGTAGAATGCAATGGAGCCAATCAGCTGTAAAGGTCATCGGCATCCGAGGTTAGCGAGTCCGGGGAACGAAGGTGTAAATAATGTTTTATACGTCCGCCGCTGATCCACCCGCTGTACACTGAGCCTAATACACTGACTTCCATCGAAGAAACCAGAGCCAGCCAAAGACCAGACCAGAGCCAACCAGACCAGAGCTGATCAGAGCCAACCAGACCAGAGCCGGCCAGAGCCAGCCATGGACTAGACCAGACCAGAGCCGGCCATGTACCAGAGCTAATCAGAGCCAACCAGACCAGAGCCAACCAGACCAGAGCTAATCAGAGCCAACCAGACCAGAGCTGATCAGAGCCAACCAGACCAGAGCCAACCAGACCAGAGCTGATCAGAGCCAACCAGACCAGAGCAGGCCATGTACCAGATTAGACCAGAGCCGGCCCTGTCCCATACCACACCAGAGCCAGCCAAAGACCAGACCAGAGCCAACCAGACCAGAGCTGATCAGAGTCAACCAGACCAGAGCAGGCCATGTACCAGATTAGACCAGAGCCGGCTCTGTCCCAGATCACACCAGAGCCAGCCAAAGACCAGACCAGAGCCAACCAGACAAGACCAGAGCCAACCAGACCAGAGCTGATCAGAGCCAACCAGACCAGAGCAGGCCATGTACCAGATTAGACCAGAGCCGGCCCTGTCCCAGACCACACCAGAGCCAGCCATAGACCAGACCAGAGCTAATCAGAGCCAACCAGACCAGAGCCGGCCAGAGCCAGCCATGGACCAGACCAGATTAGACCAGAGCCGGCCATGTACCAGACCACACCAGAGCTGGCCATAGACCAGACCAGAGCTAATCAGAGCCAACCAGACCAGAGCTGGCCAGAGCCAGCCATGGACCAGACCAGACCAGAGCTGGCCATGGACCAGACCAGATTAGACCAGAGCCGGCCATGTACCAGACCACACCAGAGCTGGCCATAGACCAGAGCCAACCAGACCAGACCAGAGCTAATCAGAGCCAACCAGACCAGAGCCGGCCAGAGCCAGCCATGGACCAGACCAGAGCCGGCCATGTACCAGACCACACCAGAGCTGGCCATAGACCAGAGCCAACCAGACCAGACCAGAGCTGATCAGAGCCAACCAGACCAGAGCCGGCCATGGACCAGACCACACCAGAGCTGGCCATAGACCAGAGCCAACCAGACCAGACCAGAGCTGATCAGAGCCAACCAGACCAGAGCCGGCCATGGACCAGACCACACCAGAGCTGGCCATAGACCAGAGCCAACCAGAGCAGAGCTGATCAGAGCCAACCAGACCAGATCAGAGCCGACCATGTACCAGACCACACCAGAGCTGGCCATAGCACAGAGCCAACCAGACCAGAGCAGAGCTGATCAGAGCCAACCAGGCCAGACCAGAGCAGGGCATGGACCAGACCAGACTAGAGCTGGTCATAGTCCAGACCAGAGCCAACCAAACCAGACCAGAGCAGGCCAGAGCTGGCCATGGACCAGAGCTGACCATGGACCAGACCAAACCAGAGCAGGCCAAAGACCAGACCAGAGCTGACCAGACCAGACCAGAGCTGATCAGAGCCAACCAGACCACACCAGAGCAAGAAAGAGCCAGCCATGGTCCAGGCCAGACCCGACCAGAGCTGGCCATAGACTAGACCAGAGCTGACCAGACCAGCCCAGAGGTGATCAGAGCCAACTAGACCAGACTACAGCAAACCAGAGCCGGCCATGGACCAGACCATACCTGACCAGAGCTGGCCATGGACTAGACCAAACCAGATCAGAGCCAACCAGACCGGACAAGACCAGAGCAAGCCAGAACTGGCCATGGACTAGACCAGACCAGACCTGAGCCGGCCATTGGCGGGACCAGACCAGAGTCTGAATGCCAAGCATCCCATATTTTTATCTGCATCTTCTATCACATCTCCATCCTTCTGGGAAGCTCTTTTATCAAAACACTAATGGAGCTTTCCAAAATTGTCAAAGTCCGCATGAATCAGTTACATCCAACTCCATTTTTTTATCATAAAATAAAATGTAATTGATCTCCACTCAGTGAACTGGCATAGACTTAGATGATGTAATCATTTTGCTGCAGGCAGAAGGAAGCATTTCCTCAGTCTCCCCTCCCCCAATATTTAGACTGTACATTGTAACTTTGTAGTAAGTCACAAGGTGAGAGGCTGCAACAGGGGCTGATCTGTGTCAGACATTTGTGACCCTGGTGATGCCTGAACAAAGATGGTGCTGTCCTTCTAAAAAGAACAGCAGATAAAGGCATTGCCCGGGAAAGTGGAGGGGGGGGTCTCTGCAGTACAGTCTGTCTTCATGTCATCTTGGCCTACCTGTCTACACCTAGTCATAGCAAATGTGCTTTATTATTGGGTCATTGATTTTTATAATTTATTATTTACATTGTGCTATATATTGAACTTGAATTGTTATTAACAAATAGAGGAAATTCTGTGCCACCATTTTCCATTACTGGACGCATGTACCTCCTTTCCATGGACCTCCTTCCCCTGGACCTCCTTCCCATGGACCTCCTTCCCATGGACCTCCTTCCCATGGACCCCTTTCCCATGGACCTCCTTCCCATGGTCCTCATTCCCATGGACCCCCTTCTCATAAACCTCCTTCCCATGGTCCTCATTCCCATGGTCCTCCTTCCCATGGACCGGTTTCCCACAGACCTCTTTCCCACGGACCCCCTTTCCATGGACCACCTTCCAATGGACCTCCTTCCCATGGACCCCCTTCCCATGGTCCTCCTTCCCATGGACTGGTTTCCCACAGACCTTTCCCACAGACCTCTTTCCCACTGACCCCCTTTCCATGGACCACCTGCCAATGGACCTCCTTCCCATGGCCTCCTTCCCATGGTCCCCTTTCTCATGGACCTCCTTCCCATGGTCCTCCTTTCCATGGACCCCCTTCTCATGAACCTCCTTCCCATGGTCCTCCCTCACATGGTCCTCCTTCCCATATACCGGTTTCCCACAGACCTTTTGCACAGACCTCTTTCCCCCTTTCCATGGACCAACTTCCAATGGACCTCCTTCCCATGGACTTCCTTACCATGGTCCTCCTTCCCATGGTCCTCCTTCCCATGGACTGGTTTCCCACAGACCTTTTCCACAGACCTTTCCCACGGACCCACTTTCCATGGACCACCTTCAAATGGACCTCCTTCCCATGGACCCCCTTCCCATTGACCTCCTTCCCATGGTCCTCCTTCCCATGGATCCCCATTCCATGGACCACTTTCCAATGGACCCTCTTCCCATGGACCTCCTTCACATGCACCTCCTTACCAGGGACCCCCTTTCCACGGACTTCCTTCCCATGAACCTCCTTACCATGGACCCCCTTTCCATGGACCTCCTTCCCATGAACCTCCTTCCCATGGACCCCCTTCCCATAGACCACCTTCCAATGAACCCCCACCCATGGACCACCTTCCCGTTGACCCCCTTCTGATGGACCCACTCTGTAGGCTCCTCGGTGAAGGTCCTGCATTCTGTACTCACATTCCGACTCCATAGAAATAAATTATAATACCGCCAGCTGGGAGTTGGGGAATTTCTATGCTTTTGCCGGTAAGGTATTAGGAATATTTTGCGCGGTTGGAGGCGCTCTCTTGTCCTGACTCCGGTAATAATGACACTTTATACTCGGTACGGCCGGCCGGGATATTATTATCACCTCCCAGCTCCTTTGTCATAGAGATTTGTTCTGGAGGCCGAGCACTTCATGTGGCACTGAGATAAGATGTGAGGACACAGACGTTTGCCGCCCCCCCCCCCCCCCCGTGTCACCCAGCTGTCTCCCCTCCCAGCCCCCAATCACTGTAGATCAACTCCGACATTGCTTTATTGACATTGACCTCCAATGAAATAGAAACTGAGGTCCGGAGAAATGAGAATTTCATGGCTTTGGTCTCAGTCGCTGGTACGTGCCCTCTGCCAAGGAACTGGCTGGGCGGGCCCCATTTACTGTCACCTACATGGGGACCCAGGACTCTGGGCAGAGAGGTCTTCACAGGGATCCTCAAAAGAAACCTTAAAAGCAGTTCAATTGACCCCCTTGAGCCTGATAAATTCCCCAACTTTAAGAGTATGGGGGGGGGGGGGAGAGTAGGCACTACCCTCTACATAACACCACTCAGTGTCATATGGGAGGAAGGAGAGTAGGCACTACCCTCTACATAACACCACTCAGTGCCATATGGGGGAGGAGAGGAGGCACTACCCTTCACATAACACCACTCAGTGTCATATGGGGGGAAGGAGAGTAGGCACTACCCTTCACATAACACCACTCAGTGCCATATGGGGGGGAGGGAGACTAGGCACTACACTCCACATAACACCCCTCAGTGCCATATGGGGGAGGAGAGGAGGCACTACCCTCCACATAACACCCCTCAGTGCCATATGGGGGGAGGAGAGGAGGCACTACACTCCACATAACACCCCTCAGTGCCATATGGGGGAGGAGAGGAGGCACTACCCTCCACATAACACCCCTCAGTGCCATATGGGGGAGGAGAGGAGGCACTACCCTCCACATAACACCCCTCAGTGCCATATGGGGGAGGAGAGGAGGCACTACCCTCCACATAACACCCCTCAGTGCCATATGGGGGGAGGAGAGTAGGCACTACCCTTCACATAACACCACTCAGTGCCATATGGGGGGGAAGGAGAGTAGGCACTACCCTCCACATAACACCACTCAGTGCCATATGGGGGGGGGGGAGAGTAGGCACTACCCTCCACATAACACCACTCAGTGCCATATGGGGGGGAGGAGAGTAGGCACTACCCTCCACATAACACCACTCAGTGCCATATGGGGGGGAGGAGAGTAGGCACTACCCTCCACATAACACCACTCAGTGCCATATGGGGGGAGGAGAGTAGGCACTACCCTCCACATAACATCACTCAGTGCCATATGGGAGGAGAGAGAATAGGCACTACCCTCCACATAACACCACTCAGTGCCATATGGGGGAGGAGAGGAGGCACTACCCTCCACATAACACCACTCAGTGCCATATGGGGGGGGAGAGTAGGCACTACCCTCCACATAACACCACTCAGTGCCATATGGGGGAGGAGAGGAGGCACTACCCTCCACATAACACCACTCAGTGCCATATGGGGGGGGAGAGTAGGCACTACCCTCTGCATAACACCACTCAGTGCCATATGGGGGGAAGGAGAGGAGGCACTACCCTCCACATAACACCACTCAGTGCCATATGGGGGGAGGAGAGTAGGCACTACCCTCCACATAACATCACTCAGTGCCATATGGGGGGGAGGAGAGTAGGCACTACCCTCCAAATAACACCCCTCAGTGCCATATGGGGGGGAGAAGAGTAGGCACTACCCTCCACATAACACCACTCAGTGCCATATGGGGGGGAGGAGAGTAGGCACTACCCTCCACATAACATCACTCAGTGCCATATGGGAGGAGAGAGAGTAGGCACTACCCTCCAAATAACACCCCTCAGTGCCATATGGGGGGGGGGGGGTAGGCACTACCCTCCACATAACATCACTCAGTGCCTCAGCAACCTATTACCAGGCCCCAGCACTGTCTGGAGGGGGCGTGCCCCAATCTACTTAAATATTGACTTTTGGAAACGTTCTACTTACCTAGAAGATATTGTAGGTTGCAGAATCATTTCCAGGGAAGGGCCATTACAGAAGGGAGAGCAGAGGGATAACTTGATCAGTGTCCTGCTGCTCTGCCATTGTTCTATTGGCAAAGAGGGTGGTTGGTGACCAAACTGTATTGCTGAACTGCAGTGGAGATAATTGGGGTCACAGACCTACCTATCCAGTCCGGCAGGGGAATCTGGATCATTAAAGTATCTGAACAGACTAAGTAATATTTTGGCCGGTATTTCAGCCGTGTATGAAGCTGTTTTCTGGAGTTCAGCAATAATGGGCCACTAAACACACGTTATGATAATGGCGACCAAGAAGCAGCTCTGTCCTCATTTATGGTCAGGAATTATGGGTAATGATGATCCAAAAAAGGAAAACTCTGCCTGGGGACTCTTTGTAAAATCTTCTTTGAAATCCTCCAGGAAGAGCGAAAGTAGACATGTCCAACGATCATGAGCCAACGTGTATGAAATAACCCCAAGAGGGCAAAAGTGACAGGTTCTCTTTAATGGATCCAAAGACGAGTCTCAGACATTCTATCCATGGAGTCTATTTTCTCAGCAGCCCCGTTTACTATGAATCCACCATTGGTCAACCCCACCCATTACAACACCAAGGGTGAGATATTTCTGTAAAGGGTTTGTGGACAAGTAGATAGACTCTTATAATTATTATCGATCGGCTATTTTTAATATTAAAATACTGCAGAGGGAGCCATAAAACCAAAGGTCAGTCTGCAATTCAGCAGGAAATCCTCACAAAGTGGTCATGACGCCCCGAGGTGGGCCAAAACAGAGACAGGTGGACCTCCCTGCAGGACCTTCTCAGATAGAAGAGCCCAAGATACCCAACCAGCCTCCATCTACACTTGAAACCATTAAAGCTTATCTCCAGTCAGATATTAAAGAATGACTATTTAATAACGCCCCCCTCCCCCTCCACCCCATGCACAGCGATGGTTAGTTGCTCTGTTAGCCTTGGGGAGAAAGAAATAAGAAGAAACACTTCCTCTATTCCTCATTTCCCCGAAGCCAGCTCTCTCCTCCATTGGCGGGACCTTCACTGGACTGCTGGACCTGCATTATACATAATGATATTTGTAAGGCCACAAGTGGTGAAGAGGACTGGCAATGGGGTGAAGAGGACAGAAATTGGGGTGAAGAGGACCGGCATTGGGGTGAAGAGGACAGAAATTGGGGTGAAGAGGACAGAAATTGGGGTGAAGAGGACCAGCATTGGGGTGAAGATGTGAAGAAGACTGGCTTGGGGGGGTGGCTGTGAGACGAGGAAGAGGCCTGCTTATCTCTTCATATACCTTACCCCCCAGACTAGATAAAAGAAGAATTAACCCATACTACCAGAGGGGGCAACTAGATAACTACCAGAGGGGGCAACTAGATAACTATCAGAGGGGGCAACTAGATAACTACCAGAGGGGGCAACTAGATAACTACCAGAGGGGGCAACTAGATAACTACCAGAGGGGGCAACTAGATAACTACCAAAGGGGGCAACTAGATAACTACAAGAGGGGGCAACTAGATAACTACCAGAGGGGGCAACTAGATAACTACCAGAGGGGGCAACTAGATAACTACCAGAGGGGGCAACTAGATAACTACCAAAGGGGGCAACTAGATAACTACCAGAAGGGGCAACTAGATAACTACCAAAGGGGGCAACTAGATAACTACCAAAGGGGGCAACTAGATAACTACCAGAAGGGGCAACTAGATAACTACCAAAGGGGGCAACTAGATAACTACCAGAGGGGGTAACTAGATAACTACCAGAGGGGGTAACTAGATAACTACCAGAGGGGGTAACTAGATAACTACCAGAAGAGGCAACTAGATAACTACCAAAGGGGGCAACTAGATAACTACAAGAGGGGGCAACTAGATAACTACCAGAGGGGGCAACTAGATAACTACCAGAGGGGGCAACTAGATAACTACCAGAGGGGGCAACTAGATAACTACCAGAGGGGGCAACTAGATAACTACCAGAGGGGGCAACTAGATAACTACCAAAGGGGGCAACTAGATAACTACAAGAGGGGGCAACTAGATAACTACCAGAGGGGGCAACTAGATAACTACCAGAGGGGGCAACTAGATAACTACCAGAGGGGGCAACTAGATAACTACCAGAGGGGGCAACTAGATAACTACCAGAGGGGGCAACTAGATAACTACCAGAGGGGGCAACTAGATAACTACCAGAGGGGGCAACTAGATAACTACCAAAGGGGGCAACTAGATAACTACAAGAGGGGGCAACTAGATAACTACCAGAGGGGGCAACTAGATAACTACCAGAGGGGGCAACTAGATAACTACCAGAGGGGGCAACTAGATAACTACCAGAGGGGGCAACTAGATAACTACCAGAGGGGGCAACTAGATAACTACCAGAAGGGGCAACTAGATAACTACCAAAGGGGGCAACTAGATAACTACCAAAGGGGGCAACTAGATAACTACCAGAAGGGGCAACTAGATAACTACCAAAGGGGGCAACTAGATAACTACCAGAGGGGGTAACTAGATAACTACCAGAGGGGGTAACTAGATAACTACCAGAGGGGGCAACTAGATAACTACCAGAGGGGGTAACTAGATAACTACCAGAAGAGGCAACTAGATAACTACCAAAAGGGGCAACTAGATAACTACCAGAGGGGGTAACTAGATAACTACCAGAGGGGGTAACTAGATAACTACCAGAAGAGGCAACTAGATAACTACCAAAAGGGGCAACTAGATAACTACCAGAGGGGGTAAATAGATAACTACCAGAAGAGGCAACTAGATAACTACCAAAAGGGGCAACTAGATAACTACCAGAGGGGGCAACTAGATAACTACCAGAGGGGGTAACTAGATAACTACCAGAGGGGGCAACTAGATAACTACCAGAGGGGGTAACTAGATAACTACCAGAGGGGGCAAGTAGATCACAAATTCTAAACACTGACCTAATCTGGACTTAATATAGAGAAATCTTCTCCCTAAATATTAGAGAATCCTCTACGAAGTGACTAAATGATATTTTCCCGCGCTCTTTCCTGGTTTCGGCGGTGGAAGGAGCGCGGGCCGCGGATGAACTTGCCCCAGAGGTCATTTACAAGCGATTAAATGTTTCCTTTTTTTAATTCCCGCCATGGAGAGGGAAGAGAAGCTGCAATGAGTTTTCCTTCTTGGGTTTCTCCGTATTAGAGGACAATCATATTTATTCGTCTGCGCGTGTTTTAATTATCGCACGTCTTCAGAAGACGCTCGGCTGATGATAAAAAAAAATTCTCACCCCGGGAGGATTGCAGAGCAAAGTCTTTACGTCTGAAAATCTGGTGTGAAATCGAGGAGTAAAAATAGCCGGCGATTTGTCAATGTAGCAGTTTGTGAGTGTAGGTGGGTGCGGGCACCGGGGGAAGGGGGTGCAGAACACCGAACAGATGGAGGGCATTCCCACTACAGAAACCCAGCTGAAGGGGATTGTAAAGGGAACCTGTAATATTATTATTATTATGTTTGGCATTTGAGGATTTATTCACTTTTAGTGCAAATTGTCTCCAAGGAGATGATCTCTGCGACCTTCCTATGTGTGGAGAGCAACGCAAACCGGGACCCTCAGAGACGAGTCATCTGCTCCCCCCACCTCCTAAATACCGGAATCAATCGATCGCTGTGCCCGGCTCCCTCTCTCTGGTCTCACAGGGTAATGCTGCTGTCAATCAAATCCAGTGAGAAGTAGGCAGGGGGTGGGGCTGAGCCACACTGTGTTTGTCTATGGACACACACAGCCGTACTTGGGAGTGAGTCTTCATATCTGCCCCCCCCCCCCCCCCATAGCAAGCAGCTTGAAGTGCGGGGAGACACAGAAGATTAGGAATGGAGAGCCCTGGTGGGGGACCCCAGAAGATGAGGATCGGGGCTTCTCTGTGCAACATCAATGCACTAAGCACATAAGAAGAAAGTGGTTTTTTTTAGGTTAAAAAAGGAGGCTTCAAAATTGCTTTAATCTAACACTAATTCCTTCTGTAACCCTAACACTAAACCTCCCTACAACCCTAACACTAACCCTTCCTATAACCCTAACACTATACCTCCCTATAACCCTAACACTAACCCTTCCTATAACACTAACCCTCCCTATAACCCTAACACTAACCCTCCCTACAACCCTAACACTAACCCTCCCTATAACCCTAACACTAACCCTCCCTACAACCCTAACACTAACCCTCCCTATAACCCTAACACTATACCTCCCTATAACCCTAACACTAACCCTCCCTACAACCCTAACCCTCCCTATAACCCTAACACTAACCCTCCCTATAACCCTAACACTAACCCTCCCTATAACCCTAACACTAACCCTCCCTACAACCCTAACACTAACCCTCCCTATAACCCTAACACTAACCCTCCCTACAACCCTAACACTAACCCTCCCTATAACCCTAACACTATACCTCCCTATAACCCTAACACTAACCCTCCCTACAACCCTAACCCTCCCTATAACCCTAACACTAACCCTCCCTATAACCCTAACACTAACCCTCCCTATAACCCTAACACTAACCCTTCCTATAAGCCTAACACTAACCCTCCCTATAACCCTAACACTAACCCTCCCTATAACCCTAACACTAACCCTCCCTACAACCCTAACACTAACCCTCCCTATAACCCTAACACTAACCCTTCCTATAAGCCTAACACTAACCCTCCCTATAACCCTAACACTATACCTCCCTATAACCCTAACACTAACCCTCCCTACAACCCTAACACTATACCTCCCTATAACCCTAACATTATACCTCCCTATAACCCTAACACTAACCTTCCATCTAACCCTAACACTAAATCTCCCTGTAACTCTAACCCTTGTAATCCTAACACTAACACTCCTCATAATAATAAACTCTAACATTAGGACACCCTGTAATCTTAACACCGAATGCCCCTATAAATCGAATCCTATCACTGACCTTCCCTGTAATCCTCACTCTAACACTAACCCTCCCGATAATTAACCCTAATCCTGACCTTTTCCATAATCCTAAATCTAAGCCCTTCAAAATCTTAACCCAACACCAACCCTTTCTGTAATCCTAACACCAAGGCCAGCCTTACAGCAGTCAAATTTTTGTCAGCCAATTCATGCCGAATCAACCAAAATTCAGGCTGTGGGCGGCCCTGTTGGCTTCACCTGACTGGAGAACCTTTGATTGAAGAATCGAAGGTGTTGGGTGGAAAAGTGTCTTATCTTAGAGAAATCCTTGTATGAACAGGAAGCCTATAATCCTCACACTTACCCTCCTGTAATGCGGAATGAACCCCTTGTTTGCACCCTCACCTCTCTGTACCAAAGCCCAACCCTTGAGGCTCCGGAATCTCTGGAGTTTTGGGTCTTGTATTTCAGTTGCAGTCCCGGCACCTGTGACTCTAATTGGTGGAATCCAATGAATTTTGGAATGAGTGTCGTAGTGATCAGTAAATGAAAAGTGGAATGAACACGTTTTCTCCAAACTCTACTTCAGTAGCAGCTTTGTGGCCCCTCCATCCTCCAAAGACCATCAGCAGGGGCCCCGTGTAGACTGCCCATCCTGGGAGTCTGGTTGAAGAAGACCTCTTCTCCTATGAATACCAGCAGAGTCACATGACCATGGAGAGCCGGGCAGAGCGCTGCAGATCTATTTGTCTTTCACAGATTGGAATTAATTTAGGACTCATTTTGCCGTGGCGTTTGCTAATTTGTGTTTTTATTGCGATGAAGTGCCAGAAAACAGACGACGTCCAAAACAAATTTACATGATCTACAAAGTGAAATGAGATCTCTGCATTTGTAGTTGATTGCTGCCTTCAGAACGTCTCTGGGCTCCACCAAGACAGGCCACATCACAAGGACTTCACGGTGAATCATAGGACTGCAGTAACTCATTGACTCAGGGAGGATTTACTAAAACTGGAGAGTGCAAAA
This sequence comes from Lithobates clamitans, assembly GCA_037952925.1. Lineage (NCBI taxonomy): Eukaryota > Metazoa > Chordata > Amphibia > Anura > Ranidae > Lithobates > Lithobates clamitans. Next base: position 29,145 of record JBBGZY010003756.1, read on the forward strand.
TCTGGGGCAGCTCTGCATAGAAACCAATCAGCTTTCAGGTTTTATTGTCAAAGCTTCATTGAAGAAGCTGAAGTTAGAAACTTACTGGCTCCCGTGCAGAGCTGCACCAGATTTTGAGTGCTCCAGTTTTAGTACATCTCCCTAAAGGGATCATATGGTTCCAGGTCACATGACATGATCGATCAAAGCCTTGTAGATCCACACCGGCCTCGCTCACAGCACCATCTTTTGGGGTTTCCCCCAGGCCAGCCACATGTAAGATCTTGGATCTGCCGCTGGCAATCACAGACCACAATCTCACGGCCGTTTGTAGATCTTCTGGTCTTTGCTGTTTTTTCGTTGTCATGGATGAGGAAACATGCTCAGAAAAGACACAAGCCAATGATAGGGACTGCAGTATACCTACAGGCTCCCTCTATGATGATCTCAATTTCCATTGTCACCCTTTGATCTCCCAATACTCAGTGCCATCAGTGGGTCCTTGGTCAAGAGAGTCTCTCCAGTTCTTCTGGATGGTCTCCAAATGGGTGGGAGCATGCCATGTGTTGGGGTCCATCTGGGAGGTAATTTACCAGTCTGACCAATAGAGATCAGTCATTTTGAGAGTTTCTGTTCCTCCAAAGTTTTGGCAAACATCTGAAAATTTTGCTGAAATATCATTGAGGTTAAGGGTTCCTTCCAACCATCCTGGACCTTCTCTTCTACCAAAAAATGGCTTCTCATTGGCCTCATTATTTTTTACATATTTTTAGTCAGAATATTGCTTAGTATGAAACCATCAGAACAATAAAAGGTGGATTCCGATTGCTTGCTCTGGGTTACGAAGCTCTGATTGGCTCCTAGTACGATATTTGCCAATATTTCCGATTCAATCTAAGATTTGGAAGGTCAGAGAAGGGAAATGTCCCGATTCCGGCACTGTACCAGAATATTCCCCCCATATCTGCATGTTCCGTATTCTGTATTATGCGGCATTATAGATACAATGGTTACTTCCTTCTTGCTTCATGATTCTCCTCTTGGTGGTAAATCGCCTTTACAACGCGCCGCGTGCGAATTTCACATTTCTAAAGGTTTTACCCGAATCTGTAATGATTCTTCTTGGCTCCGCACAGGATTGGGTCTAACAAACTCAGATCTTCCAGCTCAGAAGACAAGAGCACCTGAAAATGACGTTTTATTTTAAAGCGGAACCCAAGAATGTCTATCCCCTCCGCCACCCTCTGCCCCTCACCCCTCACCGCCAGTATTTTTGTAAGCTTGCTGGTCATGTGATCTCATCCTTGGCTCTTCTCCATCTTCTGGGGATGACAAGGTGGTGATGACATAGTGACATGTGAGTGCTCTCAGTTCTGGAGTGGTGATGCGCCCCCTGGGGGATGGAGGTATAAATGACTGGAGGAAGGAAGGAGAATGTTGGAGCCTGTAGAGGACGGGTGACCACTAGAGGGCCAAAAATGCAAAAACTATTGTCTTGGCTTTAAATAGACACCAGTGACCCCATATAAATATCTGAAAGGTATGGGGGGAGGGGATATTAGAAGGTAAACTCTCCAATAGGGAGAAGAAGAGGTACACGTTCTTTGTCAAAGTTCTTCAGAGAATTCAATTTTTTGGGGCTAAATTGACCCATTTTTTCAAGGCATTGGAGTCAGTGGAGGAGGGGAAACTGAAGACCACAAAATAAAAACACAATTGAATTCATTTTTAATATTCAAAACAAACTCCCCAAACCATGTCTCCAACCATCCATGTCTCCAACCACCCATGTCTCCATCCATCCATGTCTCAAACCATCCATCCATGTCTCCACCCATGTCTCCAACCATCCATGTCTCCAACCATCCATGTCTCCAACCACCCATGTCTCCATCCATCCATGTCTCAAACCATCCATCCATGTCTCCACCCATGTCTCCAACCATCCATGTCTCCAACCATCCATGTCTCCAACCACCCATGTTTCCATCCATCCATGTCTCCAACCATCCATGTCTCCAACCACCCATGTTTCCATCCATCCATGTCTCCAACCATCCATGTCTCCATCCACCCATCCATGTCTCCAACCACCCATGTCTCCATCCATCCATGTCTCAAACCACCCATGTCTCCATCCATCCATGTCTCCAACCATCCATGTCTCCACCCATGTCTCCATCCATCCATGTCTCCAACCATCCATGTCTCCATCCATCCATGTCTCCATCCATCCATGTCTCCATCCATCCATGTCTCCAACCATCCATGTCTCCACCCATGTCTCCATCCGTCCATGTCTCCAACCATCCATGTCTCCAACCACCCATGTTTCCATCCATCCATGTCTCCAACCATCCATGTCTCCATCCATCCATCCATCCATCCATCCATGTCTCCAACCATCCATGTCTCCAACCATCCATGTCTCCATCCATATCTCCATCCATCCATGTCTCCATCCATCCATGTCTCCATCCATCCATGTCTCCACCCATGTCTCCATCCATCCATATCTCCAACCATCCATGTCTCCATCCATCCATGTCTCCACCCATGTCTCCAACCATCCATGTCTCCATCCATCCATGTCTCCACCCATGTCTCTATCCATCCATGTCTCCAACCATTCATGTCTCCATCCATCCATGTCTCCATCCATCCATGTCTCCACCCATGTCTCCAACCATCCATATCTCCATCCATCCATATCTCCATCCATCCATCCATCCATCCATCCATCCATCCATGTCTCCAACCATCCATGTCTCCATCCATCCATGTCTCCAACCATCCATGTCTCCATCCATCCATGTCTCCAACCATCCATGTCTCCATCCATCCATCCATCCATCCATGTCTCCAACCATCCATGTCTCCATCCATTCATGTCTCCAACCATCCATGTCTCCATCCATCCATGTCTCCAACCATCCATGTCTCCATCCATCCATGTCTCCATCCATCCATGTCTCCACCCATGTCTCCAACCATCCATGTCTCTATCCATGTCTCCAACCATCCATGTCTCCAACCATCCATGTCTCCATCCATCCATGTCTCCAACCATCCATGTCTCTATCCATGTCTCCATCCATCCATGTCTCCACCCATGTCTCCAACCATCCATGTCTCCACCCATCCATCAATGTCTCCATCCATGTCTCCATCCATCCATGTCTTCATCCATCCATCAATGTCTCCATCCATCCATCCATCGATGTCTCAATGCTTTATTTTGCTGAGAAATCACTTTGAAAAACAACCTCCTACTATGTCTAGCCGTGGCCATCTTGAGTAAGGGCAGATGATTCATGTAGCATTTATTTCCTAGAATCCATCTGCTCTTAGCTCAGTCATGCAAATAGGAGGCTGTGCTTAGCTGAGAAAGCCCCTCCTCCCATGAAGACTCCTGGGATGACAGACACTGAAGAAATGTAAATGTTTGTGATGATGGAGAGAGAGGTGGGGGCGGGGGGGTGGGGGTGTGTAATCCTCAATCCAGCGGCCTGGAGGGTGTGCTGCTGACATGAGCATTACATTCTGGCAGTCACCCACCCCTTCAGTCTTATTTGAACCAGTGACCCTTCTTACTGCTAGGCGAAAGTGCTACCCTCTACACCACTGTTCTGCCCACTACACCACTCTGCTACCCACTGCACCACTGTGCTACCCACTACATCACTGTGCCGCCCACTACATCACTGTGCTACCCACTACACCACTGTGCCACCCACTACACCACTGTGCTACCCACTACATCACTGTGCTACCCACTACACCACTGTGCCACCCACTACACCACTGTGCCACCCACTACATCACTGTGCTACCCACTACACCACTGTGCTACCCACTACACCACTGTGCTCCCCACTACACCACTGTGCTCCCCACTACACCACTGTGCCGCCAACTACACCACTCTGCTACCCACTACACCACTGTGCTCCCCACTACACCACTGTGCCACCCACTACACCACTGTGATACCCACTACACCACTGTACCACCCACTACACCACTGTGCTACCCACTACACCACTGTGTCGCCCACTACACCACTGTGCCGCCCCAGTCCCGGCTCCTCCCCCTGGACTGAAATATCTTCCTCTGATATCTCCGCACACTGTGAGCGTGGATCCCGCCAGAGAGGACAGAATACAAGAAGATTGAACTTCAGCTTTAAAGGAATTTAGAATGAAAGTTTCTCCCCCATAAGAGGGGGATGGGGGGAGAACGGCGAGATTCTGCCGCAGTGAGAATGATAGAAATTGAGGACAACAAGCCGCAGACTGACAGCCGGGTCTCAAGAGCTTTCGCAGCAGCTGTTTGGAAACCATTTTAGCAAAGTGGACGCGTTTTCAAAATAATCGGAGCGCCGGAGGATTCCGGGAGACGGGAACGGTCATAAATCACCACAGACACAAAGACGTCACCGAAAATACAGGGGCGTAATATTAATGTCACCGCCATCCCCACCCCCACCCACTGCGCTTATTAATCAACCGCAAATTTATGAGTGAGAGAGAAAACGCAAGAATGGGGGAGGACAGGAAATAAAACCGATACTTCTCATCAGGGAATAAAACCGATACTTCTAATCAGGGAATAAAACCGATACTTCTAATACGGAAATAAAACCGATAATTCTCATCAGGGAATAAAACCGATACTTCTAATCAGGAAATAAAACCGATACTTCTAATCAGGGAATAAAACCGATACTTCCAATCAGGAGATAAAACCGATACTTCTAATCAGGAGATAAAACCGATACTTCTAATCAGGGAATAAAACCGATACTTCTAATCAGGAGATAAAACCGATACTTCTAATCAGGGAATAAAACCGATACTTCTAATCAGGGAATAAAACCGATACTTCTAATCAGGGAATAAAACCGATACTTCTAATCAGGAAATAAAACCGATACTTCTAATCAGGAAATAAAACCGATACTTCTCATCAGGGAATAAAACCGATACTTCTAATCAGGAAATAAAACCGATACTTCTAATCAGGAAATAAAACCGATACTTCTCATCAGGGAATAAAACCGATACTTCTCATCAGGAAATAAAACCGATACTTCTAATCAGGAAATAAAACCGATACTTCTAATCAGGAAATAAAACCGATACTTCTCATCGGGAAATAAAACCGATACTTCTCATTAGGAAATAAAACCGATACTTCTCATCAGAAAATAAAACCGATACTTCTCATCAGAAAATAAAACCGATACTTCTCATCAGGAAATAAAACCGATACTTCTAATCAGGAAATAAAACCGATACTTCTAATCAGGGAATAAAACCGATACTTCTCATCAGGAAATAAAACCGATACTTCTCATCAGGGAATAAAACCGATACTTCTAATCAGGAAATAAAACCGATACTTCTCATCAGGAAATAAAACCGATACTTCTCATCAGGGAATAAAACCGATACTTCTCATCAGGGAATAAAACCGATACTTCTCATCAGAAAATAAAACCGATACTTCTAATCAGGAAATAAAACCGATACTTCTCATCAGGAAATAAAACCGATACTTCTAATCAGGAAATAAAACCGATACTTCTCATCAGGGAATAAAACCGATACTTCTAATCAGGGAATAAAACCGATACTTCTAATCAGGAAACAAAACCGATACTTTTCATCAGGAAATAAAACCGATACTTCTAATCAGGAAATAAAACCAATACTTCTAATCAGGAAATAAAACCGATACTTCTAATCAGGGAATATAACCGATACTTCTCATCAGGGAATAAAACCGATACTTCTAATCAGGGAATAAAACCGATACTTCTAATCAGGAAATAAAACCGATACTTCTCATCAGGAAATAAAACCGATACTTCTAATCAGGAAATAAAACCGATACTTCTAATCAGGAAATAAAACCGATACTTCTAATCAGGGAATATAACCGATACTTCTCATTAGGGAATAAAACCGATACTTCTCATCAGGGAATAAAACCGATACTTCTAATCAGGAAATAAAACCGATACTTCTCATCAGGAAATAAAACCGATACTTCTCATCAGGAAATAAAACCGATACTTCTCATCAGGAAATAAAACCGATACTTCTCATCAGGAAATAAAACTGATACTTCTCATCAGGAAATAAAACCGATACTTCTCATCAGGAAATAAAACCGATACTTCTAATCAGGAAATAAAACCGATACTTCTCATCAGGAAATAAAACCGATACTTCTAATCAGGAAATAAAACCGATACTTCTAATCAGGAAATAAAACCGATACTTCTAATCAGGGAATAAAACCGATACTTCTAATCAGGAAATAAAACCGATACTTCTAATCAGGGAATATAACCGATACTTCTCATTAGGGAATAAAACCGATACTTCTCATCAGGGAATAAAACCGATACTTCTCATCAGGAAATAAAACCGATACTTCTCATCAGGAAATAAAACCGATACTTCTCATCAGGAAATAAAACTGATACTTCTCATCAGGAAATAAAACCGATACTTCTCATCAGGGAATAAAACCGATACTTTTAGGATAGGAAATACAACTGATACTTCTAATCAAGAAATACAACTCATACTTCTGGCATTGGAGGGAACTTGATTTTTCTCTGCAGCAGTTTCACTTTCACTTACAGGTCTATTATTGGACAGTGAAAAGAGAAAAAAGCTGACTGATGAGGTTGTCTCTCTGTCGGTTTCTCTCTCCTTCTATCAGCGTGCTCCTGGTTCTGCATCACAACTGATTGGCTTCTTGTGCTGCTTCCCCCTCTTTCTCCCTGAGCTCTGCTGTAGGGTAGAAGAAGATATTGGAGACCGGCCTGGTCAATGTCTACCTATCAGGTTTATCGCTGACCCCGTAGACATGTGACCCCCAATCCCGCCGCCATCCTCTCCATCCATGTCCAGCTAAGATGCAGCTTGTGAGCCACAAAGACAAAGTGGCGAGTCGCTGATTCTCTATTTATATATCGGCCTGCTGAGCGCAGACAGGAGGGGCGGCCATGACACGGCGTACGCTGTGCCGATTGCTGGATTCTGAACACTGTTATTGGCTCATATTCCGCCCTCTGGATTGTAATCCTCACATTGAAATAATAGACATTACGGCGAGCGGCGTGTATTATCGACGTGAGAGCTGAATGGCGGGGAGGACGCAACTCGCGGGGTCATTAGGTTCCTGGAAAATGATATTGTGCCGGTTAATGTGTCATCAGCACAATGGAGGCCGCCGAGATCCGCCGGAATTTTATGGAGCGCTATTAACAAGCAGTTCAGCGAGATTTTCCATCCGGCGCCAAATAAAAATGAAACCCGAATCTGAGTTCTGGAATGTGAGCTGAGCGGGACTGAAGAGTGACAGACCCATTTCAAACTTCCCGAGGTGTTCCCCAAATGGTGCGCCTGCTTCCAGTCCGCTTCCAGTTCCCTCCCAGTCTGCATCCAGTCCGCTTCCACTCTGCTCCCAGTCCACTCCCAGTCCGCTTCCAGTCCGCTTCCACTGCACTCCCACTGCACTCCCAGTCCGCTTCCACTCTGCTCCCAGCCCACTCCCAGTCCACTCCTAGTCCGCTCCCAGTCCGCTCCCAGCCCTCTCCCAGTCCACTCCCAGTCCGCTCCCAGTCCTCTCCCAGTCCACTCCCACTCAGCTCCCAGTCCTCTCCCAGTCCACTCCCACTCCGCTCCCAGTCCTCTCCCAGTCCCTTACCAGTCCACTCCCAGTCTGCTACCCTTCCTCTCCCAGTCCGCTCCCAGCCCGCTCCCAGTCCACTCCCAGTCCACTCCCACTCCGCTCCTAGTCTACTCCCAGCCCACTCCCAGCCCACTCCCAGTCCACTTTCAGTCCACTCCCAGTCCGCTCCCAGTCCACTCCTACTCCGCTCCCAGTCCGCTCCCAGTCCTCTTCCAGTCCGCTCCCAGTCCACTCCCAGTCCGCTTCCCTTCCTCTCCCAGTCTGCTCCCAGCCGGCTCCCAGCCCACTCTCAGTCCACTCCCAGTCCACTCCCAGTCCGCTTCCCTTCCTCTCCCAGTCCGCTCCCAGCCCGCTCCCAGCCCACTCTCAGTCCACTCCCAGTCCACTCCCAGTCCGCTTCCCTTCCTCTCCCAGTCCGCTCCCAGCCCGCTCCCAGCCTGCTCCCAGCCCGCTCCCAGTCTGCTCCCAGTCCGCTCCCAGTCCGCTCCCAGCCCGCTCCCAGTCTGCTCCCAGTCCGCTCCCAGCCCGCTCCCAGCCCGCTCCCAGTCCGCTCCCAGTCCACCTCCACTCTGCTCCCAGCCCACTCCCAGTCCACTCCCAGTCCGCTCCCACTGCACTCCCAGTCTGCATCCAGCCCGCTTCCACTCTGCTCCCAGCCCACTCCCAGTCCACTCCCAGTCCGCTCCCACTCCGCTCCCACTGCATTCCCAGCCTGCACCCAGCCCGCTTCCACTCTGCTCCCAGCCCACTCCCAGTCCACTCCCAGTCCGCTCCCACTCCGCTCCCACTGCATTCCCAGCCTGCACCCAGTCCGCTTCCACTCTGCTCCCAGTCCACTCCCAGTCCGCTTCCAGTCCGCTTCCACTCTGCTCCCAGCCCACTCCCAGTCCACTCCTAGTCCGCTCCCATTCCGCTCCCAGCCCTCTCCCAGTCCACTCCCACTCCGCTCCCAGTCCTCTCCCAGTCCACTCCCACTCCGCTCCCAGTCCTCTCCCAGTCCACTCCCACTCCGCTCCTAGTCCTCTCCCAGTCCACTCCCACTCCGCTCCCAGTCCTCTCCCAGTCCCTTACCAGTCCACTCCCAGTCTGCTACCCTTCCTCTCCCAGTCCGCTCCCAGCCCGCTCCCAGTCCACTCCCAGTCCACTCCCACTCCGCTCCTAGTCCACTCCCAGCCCACTCCCAGCCCACTCCCAGTCCACTTTCAGTCCACTCCCAGTCCGCTCCCAGTCCACTCCTACTCCGCTCCCAGTCCGCTCCCAGTCCTCTTCCAGTCCGCTCCCAGTCCACTCCCAGTCCGCTTCCCTTCCTCTCCCAGTCTGCTCCCAGCCGGCTCCCAGCCCACTCTCAGTCCACTCCCAGTCCACTCCCAGTCCGCTTCCCTTCCTCTCCCAGTCCGCTCCCAGCCCGCTCCCAGCCCACTCTCAGTCCACTCCCAGTCCACTCCCAGTCCGCTTCCCTTCCTCTCCCAGTCCGCTCCCAGCCCGCTCCCAGCCTGCTCCCAGCCCGCTCCCAGTCCGCTCCCAGCCCGCTCCCAGTCTGCTCCCAGTCCGCTCCCAGCCCGCTCCCAGCCCGCTCCCAGTCCGCTCCCAGTCCACCTCCACTCTGCCCCCAGTCCACTCCAAGTCCTCTCCCAGTCCACACCGCTCCCAGTCCGCTCCCAGTCCGCTCCCAGTCCGCTCCCATCCTGCTCCCACTCTGCTCCCACTCTGCTCCCAGCCCACTCCCAGTCCACTCCCAGTCCGCTCCCACTCCGCTCCCACTGCATTCCCAGCCTGCACCCAGCCCGCTTCCACTCTGCTCCCAGCCCACTCCCAGTCCACTCCCAGTCCGCTCCCACTCCGCTCCCACTGCATTCCCAGCCTGCACCCAGTCCGCTTCCACTCTGCTCCCAGTCCACTCCCAGTCCGCTTCCAGTCCGCTTCCACTCTGCTCCCAGCCCACTCCCAGTCCACTCCTAGTCCGCTCCCATTCCGCTCCCAGCCCTCTCCCAGTCCACTCCCACTCCGCTCCCAGTCCTCTCCCAGTCCACTCCCACTCCGCTCCCAGTCCTCTCCCAGTCCACTCCCACTCCGCTCCTAGTCCTCTCCCAGTCCACTCCCACTCCGCTCCCAGTCCTCTCCCAGTCCCTTACCAGTCCACTCCCAGTCTGCTACCCTTCCTCTCCCAGTCCGCTCCCAGCCCGCTCCCAGTCCACTCCCAGTCCACTCCCACTCCGCTCCTAGTCCACTCCCAGCCCACTCCCAGCCCACTCCCAGTCCACTTTCAGTCCACTCCCAGTCCGCTCCCAGTCCACTCCTACTCCGCTCCCAGTCCGCTCCCAGTCCTCTTCCAGTCCGCTCCCAGTCCACTCCCAGTCCGCTTCCCTTCCTCTCCCAGTCTGCTCCCAGCCGGCTCCCAGCCCACTCTCAGTCCACTCCCAGTCCACTCCCAGTCCGCTTCCCTTCCTCTCCCAGTCCGCTCCCAGCCCGCTCCCAGCCCACTCTCAGTCCACTCCCAGTCCACTCCCAGTCCGCTTCCCTTCCTCTCCCAGTCCGCTCCCAGCCCGCTCCCAGCCTGCTCCCAGCCCGCTCCCAGTCCGCTCCCAGCCCGCTCCCAGTCTGCTCCCAGTCCGCTCCCAGCCCGCTCCCAGCCCGCTCCCAGTCCGCTCCCAGTCCACCTCCACTCTGCCCCCAGTCCACTCCAAGTCCTCTCCCAGTCCACACCGCTCCCAGTCCGCTCCCAGTCCGCTCCCAGTCCGCTCCCATCCTGCTCCCACTCTGCTCCCACTCTGCTCCCAGTCCGCTCCCAGTCCGCTCCCAGTCCACGCCCAGTCCGCTCCCAGTCCTCTCCCAGTCCACTCCCAGTCCTCTCCCAGTCCACTCCCAGTCCTCTCCTAGTCCGCTCCCATCCCGCTCCCAGTCTGCTCCCACTCTGCTCCCAGTCCACTCCCACTCCACTCCCACTCCACTCCCACTCCACTCCCAGTCCGCTCCCAGCCCACTTCCAGCCCACCCCCAGCCAGCTCCCAGTCCACTCCCAGCCTGCTCCCAGCTCACTCCCAGCCAGCTCCCAGTCCACTCCCAGTCCGCTCCCAGCCCACCTCCACTCCGCCCCCAGTCCACTCCGAGTCCTCTCCCAGTCCACTCCCAGTCCTCTCCCAGTCCGCTCCCAGTCCGCTCCCGCTCTGCTCCCAGTCCACTCCCAGTCCTCTCCCACTCCGCTCCCAGTCCACTCCCAGTCCTCTCCCACTCCGCCCCCAGTCCACTCCGAGTCCTCTCCCAGTCCACTCCCAGTCCTCTCCCACTCCGCTCCCAGTCCACTCTCAGTCCTCTCCCAGTCCGCTCCCAGTCCGCTCCCACTCTGCTCCCAGTCCACTCCCAGTCCTCTCCCACTCCGCTCCCAGTCCACTCCCAGTCCTCTCCCAGTCTGCTTCCACTCTGCTCCCAGTCCACTCCCAGTCCTCTCCCACTCCGCTCCCAGTCCACTCCCAGTCCGCTCCCAGTCCGCTCCCACTCTGCTCCCAGTCCACTCCCAGTCCTCTCCCACTCCGCTCCCAGTCCACTCCCAGTCCTCTCCAAGTCCGCTCCCAGTCCGCTCCCACTCTGCTCCCAATCCACTCCCAGTCCTCTCCCACTCCGCTCCCAGTCCACTCCCAGTCCTCTCACACTCCGCCCCCAGTCCACTCCGAGTCCTCTCCCAGTCCACTCCCAGTCCTCTCCCACTCTGCTCCCAGTCCACTCCCAGTCCTCTCCCAGTCCGCTCCCAGTCCTCTCCCACTCTGCTCCCAGTCCACTCCCAGTCCTCTCCCACTCTGCTCCCAGTCCACTCCCAGTCCTCTCCCAGTCTGCTCCCAGTCTGCATCCAGTCCGCTTCCACTCTGCTCCCAGTCCACTCCCAGTCCGCTTCCAGTCCACTTTCAGTCCACTCCCAGTCCGCTTCCAGTCCACTTTCAGTCCACTCCCAGTCCGCTTCCAGTCCGCTTCCACTCTGCTCCCAGCCCACTCCCAGTCCACTCCCAGTCCGCTCCCAGTCTGCTCCCAGCCCTCTCCCAGTCCGCTCCCAGCCCGCTCCCAGTCCACTCCCAGTCCACTCCCACTCCGCTCCCAGTCCACTCCCAGCCCGCTCCCAGCCCACTCCCAGTCCACTCCCAGTCCACTCCCAGTCCGCTCCCAGCCCTCTCCCAGTCCACTCCTACTCCGCTCCCAGTCCGCTCCCAGTCCTCTCCCAGTCCGCTCCCAGTCCACTCCCAGTCCGCTTCCCTTCCTCTCCCAGTCCGCTCCCAGCCCGCTCCCAGCCCACTCTCAGTTCACTTCCAACTGCTCCCAGCCCGCTCCCAGTCTGCTCCCAGTCCGCTCCCAGTCCGCTCCCAGCCCGCTCCCAGTCTGCTCCCAGTCCGCTCCCAGTCCGCTCCCAGCCCGCTCCCAGTCTGCTCCCAGTCCGCTCCCAGTCCGCTCCCAGCCCGCTCCCAGTCCACTCCGAGTCCTCTCCCAGTCCACTCCCACTCCGCTCCCAGTCCGCTCCCAGCCCGCTCCCACTCTGCTCCCAGTCCGCTCCCAGTCTGCTCCCAGTCCACTCCCAGTCCGCTCCCAGTCCTCTCCCAGTCCGCTCCCAGTCCTCTCCCAGTCCACTCCCAGTCCTCTCCCAGTCCGCTCCCATCCCGCTCCCAGTCCGCTCCCACTCTGCTCCCAGTCCACTCCCAGTCCGCTCCCAGCCCACTCCCAGCCAGCTCCCAGTCCACTCCCAGCCCGCTCCCACTCTGCTCCCAGTCCGCTCCCAGTCCGCTCCCAGTCTGCTCCCAGTCCACTCCCAGTCCGCTCCCAGTCCTCTCCCAGTCCGCTTCCAGTCCTCTCCCAGTCCACTCCCAGTCCTCTCCCAGTCCGCTCCCATCCCGCTCCCAGTCCGCTCCCACTCTGCTCCCAGTCCACTCCCAGTCCGCTCCCAGCCCGCTCCCAGCCCACCCCCAGCCAGCTCCCAGTCCACCCCCAGCCAGCTCCCAGTCCACTCCCAGCCCGCTCCCAGCCCACTCCCAGCCAGCTCCCAGTCCACTCCCAGTCCGCTCCCAGCCCACCTCCACTCTGCCCCCCAGTCCACTCCGAGTCCTCTACCAGTCCACTCCCAGTCCGCTCCCACTCCGCTCCCAGTCCACTCTCAGTCCTCTCCCAGTCCGCTCCCAGTCCGCTCCCACTCTGCTCCCAGTCCACTCCCAGTCCTCTCCCACTCCGCTCCCAGTCCACTCCCAGTCCTCTCCCACTCCGCCCCCAGTCCACTCCCAGTCCTCTCCCACTCCGCTCCCAGTCCACTCCCAGTCCTCTCCCAGTCCGCTCCCATCCCGCTCCCAGTCTGCTCCCAGTCCACTCCCAGTCCTCTCCCACTCCGCTCCCAGTCCTCTCCCACTCCGCCCCCAGTCCACTCCGAGTCCTCTCCCAGTCCACTCCCAGGCCTCTCCCACTCCGCTCCCAGTCCACCCCCAGTCCTCTCCCAGTCCGCTCCCAGTCCGCTCCCACTCTGCTCCCAGTCCACTCCCAGTCCTCTCCCACTCCGCTCCCAGTCCACTCCCAGTCCTCTCCCACTCCGCTCCCAGTCCACTCCCACTCCGCTCCCAGTCCTCTCCCACTGCGCTCCCAGTCCACTCCCAGTCCTCTCCCACTCCGCTCCCAGTCCACCCCCAGTCCTCTCCCAGTCCGCTCCCAGTCCGCTCCCACTCTGCTCCCAGTCCACTCCCAGTCCTCTCCCACTCCGCTCCCAGTCCACTCCCAGTCCTCTCCCACTCCGCTCCCAGTCCACTCCCACTCCGCTCCCAGTCCTCTCCCACTGCGCTCCCAGTCCACTCCCAGTCCTCTCCCACTCTGCTCCCAGTCCACTCCCAGTCCTCTCCCACTCCGCTCCCAGTCCACTCCCAGTCCTCTCCCACTCCGCCCCCAGTCCACTCCGAGTCCTCTCCCAGTCCACTCCCAGTCCTCTCCCAGTCCACTCCTAGTCCTCTCCCAGTCCGCTCCCACTCTGCTCCCAGTCCACTCCCAGTCCTCTCCCACTCCGCTCCCAGTCCACTCCCAGTCCTCTCCCAGGCCGCTCCCAGTCCGCTTCCACTCTGCTCCCAGTCCGCTCCCAGTCCTCTCCCACTCCGCTCCCAGTCCACTCCCAGTCCTCTCCCAGTCCGCTCCCAGTCCGCTCCCAGTCTGCTCCCAGTCCCTTACCAGTCCACTCCCAGTCCACTCCCAGTCTGCAGATCCTATTAGACTTTCAAATGAGAATAAAAGAAACAGAAAAGAGAAAAGAATAAAAATGTAACAAAATATTAAAAAATTTGTCCTCTACCTTCTCCCATCCCCCATCTTCCAGATTAGTTCAGAATTAGGGGGCGGAGCTTACTGATGACTTTTTATTGTAACAATTCTCATCTCAGAGAAAAAATGATACAAATTAAAGTAGAAAATCAAAACTTTTTACATTTTATTTATTTATTCTCATTTTAAATTCTCCCTCCCCCTTCATAGAGTTCATTCCTCTCCCTCTCAGCGCCAAATGCCAGACTGACACCCCGCCCATCAAGGCATAACTCCTCCCACTGCTGGCATCAGGACTATGGGCTCTGAGAGCAGTACTGAGGGGGCTGGGATGATTTCAGGAAGTTATGTACCCCTACCGGCCCCTCCCACCAGCCAAGATCTGCCCCCTGCCTGCCCCTCCCACCAGCCATGATCTGCCCCTACTGGCCCCTCCCACCAGCCAAGATCTGCCCCCTACCGGCCCCTCCCACCAGCCAAGATCTGCCCCCTGCTTGCCCCTCCCACCAGCCATGATCTGCCCCCTGCCGGCCCCTCCCACCAGCCAAGATCTGCCCCTGCTGGCCCCTCCCACCGGCCATGATCTGCCCCCTGCCGGCCCCTCCCACCAGCCATGATCTGCCCCCTACCAGCCCCTCCCACAAGCCATAATCTGCCCCCATCCGGCCCCTCCCACCAGCCATGATCTGCCCCCTGCCGGCCCCTCCCACCAGCCATGATCTGCCCCCTACTGGCCCCTCCCACCAGCCAAGATCTGCCCCCTGCTTGCCCCTCCCACCAGCCATGATCTGCCCCCTGCCGGCCCCTCCCACCAGCCATGATCTGCCCCTGCTGGCCCCTCCCACCGGCCATGATCTGCCCCCTGCCGGCCCCTCCCACCAGCCATGATCTGCCCCCTACCAGCCCCTCCCACAAGCCATAATCTGCCCCCATCCGGCCCCTCCCACCAGCCATGATCTGCCCCCTGCCGGCCCCTCCCACCAGCCATGATCTGCCCCCTGCCGGCCCCTCCCACCAGCCATGATCCGCCCCCTGCCGACCCCTCCCACCAGCCATGATCCGCCCCCTGCCGACCCCTCCCACTGGCCATGATCTGCCCCCTGCCGGCCCCTCCCACCAGCCATGATCTGCCCCCTACCAGCCCCTCCCACCAGCCATGATCTGCCCCCTGCCGGCCCCTCCCACCAGCCATGATCCGCCCCCTGCCGGCCCCTCCCACCAGCCATGATCTGCCCCCTACCAGCCCCTCCCACAAGCCATGATCTGCCCCCAGCCGGCCCCTCCCACCAGCCATGATCTGCCCCCTGGCGGCCCCTCCCACCAGCCATGATCTGCCCCCTGCCGGCCCCTCCCACCAGCCATGATCCGCCCCCTTCCGGCCCCTCCCACCAGCCATGATCTGCCCCCTGCCGGCCCCTCCCACCAGCCATGATCTGCCCATGATCTGCCTGCATTGCATAGAGAAGCACAGAGACCCAGTGAACCAGCCATAGAGCAGCTTTACTGCTCCAGGGAGGCCACTCTGTGCGGAATCACATACTGTATATATATATATATAGGGGACGCTGCACCTCTGGGTAGGGGGCGCACTGCTTCTCTTGTAATTAGTCCCAGTACAGCGTCCAATGGCTGTCCTCCGACACCCGCTGATCGGCGAGGAGAGAGGCGTAGAGGAGCTCCTCCTATGTAAACAATGCAGAGCTCTATCAGCGGCCAGAGGGGAGGCAAAACAGGGAATAAAATCCATCACCTCCCCCACAGTACACACAAACACTGGCTAGGCACACATTTAACCCTTTGATCACCACAGATGTTAACCCTTCCCAGCCAGTGTCATCAGTACAGTGACAGTGCATATTTCTAGCACCGATCTCTGTATTACTGTCACTGGTCCTCACAAAGTGTCACTTAGTGTCAGATTGTCCACCACAATATCACAGCCCCCTATAAGTCGCTGATCACCCCCATTACTAATATAAAGATAAATAAAAATTCCATCGATCTTTCCCATAGTTTGGTGACGCGAAGCGATCGATTTACAATTATTGGGATTGTAGCCGAATACAAACTGCAAGAAATTGATGAAGAAATTTGATTTTTTTATATTCTTTTTATAGCAGAAAGTAAAAAATATTGTTGTTGTTTTTTCAAAATTGTTTTTTTTCTGTTTATATCCCAAAAAATAAAAACCGCAAAGAAGATCAAATCCCAGCAAAAGAAATCTCTATTTGTGGGGAAAAGTCATCGATTTTATTTGTGTTCAATGTCACATGACCGCGCGATTGTCAGGTAAAGCAACGCAAACAATGGCCTGGTCAGGAAAGGGGGGTAAATCTTCCAGAGGGGAAGGGGTTAAAAAAGGGATGAAAAGCGTTCTGAGATTATAGAGACCCCTCCCCCCCAGGTGTTGGTGTTGGGGGGTTATCAGATTATAGACCCCCCTCCCCCCCCAGGTGTTGGTGTTGGGGGGGTTATCAGATTATAGACCCCCCTCCCCCCGGGTGTTGGTGTTGGGGGGGTTATCAGATTACAGACCCCCCTCCCCCCCGGGTGTTGGGGGGTTATCAGATTATAGACCCCCCTCCCCCCCGGGTGTTGGTGTTGGGGGGTTATCAGATTATAGAGACCCCCCTCCCCCCCGGGTGTCGGTGTTGGGGGGTTATCAGATTATAGACCCCCCTCCCCCCCAGGTGTTGGTATTGGGGGGGTTATCAGATTATAGAGACCCCCCTCCCCCCGGGTGTTGGTGTTGGGGGGGTTATCAGATTATAGAGACCCCTCCCCCCGGGTGTTGGTGTTGGGGGGTTATCAGATTATAGAGACCCCTCCCCCCGGGTGTTGGTGTTGGGGGGTTATCAGATTATAGACCCCCCTCCCCCCCCAGGTGTTGGTGTTGGGGGGGGTTATCAGATTATAGACCCCCTCCCCCAGGTGTTGGTGTTGGGGGGGTTATCAGATTACAGACCCCCCTCCCCCCGGGTGTTGGTGTTGGGGGGTTATCAGATTATAGAGACCCCCCGGGTGTCGGTGTTGGGGGGGTTATCAGATTATAGAGACCCCTCCCCCCGGGTGTTGGTGTTGGGGGGTTATCAGATTATAGACCCCCCTCCCCCCCGGGTGTTGGTGTTGGGGGGTTATCAGATTATAGAGACCCCCCTCCCCCCGGGTGTCGGTGTTGGGGGGTTATCAGATTATAGACCCCCCTCCCCCCAGGTGTCGGTGTTGGGGGGGTTATCAGATTATAGAGACCCCCCTCCCCCCCAGGTGTTGGTGTTGGGGGGGTTATCAGATTATAGAGACCCCCCTCCCCCCCGGGTGTCGGTGTTGGGGGGGTTATCAGATTATAGACCCCCCTCCCCCCCGGGTGTTGGTGTTGGGGGGTTATCAGATTATAGACCCCCCTCCCCCCCGGGTGTTGGTGTTGGGGGGTTATCAGATTATAGACCCCCCTCCCCCCCGGGTGTCGGTGTTGGGGGGGTTATCAGATCATAGACCCCCCTCCCCCCCAGGTGTTGGTGTTGGGGGGTTATCAGATTATAGACCCCCCTCCCCCCCCAGGTGTTGGTGTTGGGGGGGTTATCAGATTATAGACCCCCCTCCCCCCGGGTGTTGGTGTTGGGGGGGTTATCAGATTATAGACCCCCCTCCCCCCCGGGTGTTGGTGTTGGGGGGGTTATCAGATTATAGAGACCCCCCTCCCCCCGGGTGTCGGTGTTGGGGGGGGTTATCAGATTATAGAGACCCCCCTCCCCCCGGGTGTTGGTGTTGGGGGGGTTATCAGATTATAGACCCCCCTCCCCCCCAGGTGTTGGTATTGGGGGGTTATCAGATTATAGAGACCCCTCCCCACGGGTGTTGGTGTTGGGGGGGTTATCAGATTATAGACCCCCCTCCCCCCCGGGTGTTGGTGTTGGGGGGGTTATCAGATTATAGACCCCCCTCCCCCCGGGTGTTGGTGTTGGGGGGTTATCAGATTATAGAGACCCCTCCCCCCGGGTGTTGGTGTTGGGGGGTTATCAGATTATAGACCCCCCTCCCCCCCCAGGTGTTGGTGTTGGGGGGGTTATCAGATTATAGACCCCCCTCCCCCCGGGTGTTGGTGTTGGGGGGGTTATCAGATTATAGACCCCCCTCCCCCCGGGTGTTGGTGTTGGGGGGGTTATCAGATTATAGAGACCCCCCTCCCCCCGGGTGTTGGTGTTGGGGGGGTTATCAGATTATAGACCCCCCTCCCCCCGGGTGTTGGTGTTGGGGGGTTATCAGATTATAGAGACCCCCCGGGTGTCGGTGTTGGGGGGGTTATCAGATTATAGAGACCCCTCCCCCCGGGTGTTGGTGTTGGGGGGTTATCAGATTATAGACCCCCCTCCCCCCCGGGTGTTGGTGTTGGGGGGTTATCAGATTATAGAGACCCCCCTCCCCCCGGGTGTCGGTGTTGGGGGGTTATCAGATTATAGACCCCCCTCCCCCCAGGTGTCGGTGTTGGGGGGGTTATCAGATTATAGAGACCCCCCTCCCCCCCAGGTGTTGGTGTTGGGGGGGTTATCAGATTATAGAGACCCCCCTCCCCCCCGGGTGTCGGTGTTGGGGGGGTTATCAGATTATAGACCCCCCTCCCCCCCGGGTGTTGGTGTTGGGGGGTTATCAGATTATAGACCCCCCTCCCCCCCGGGTGTTGGTGTTGGGGGGTTATCAGATTATAGACCCCCCTCCCCCCCGGGTGTCGGTGTTGGGGGGGTTATCAGATCATAGACCCCCCTCCCCCCCGGGTGTTGGTGTTGGGGGGTTATCAGATCATAGACCCCCCTCCCCCCCGGGTGTTGGTGTTGGGGGGGTTATCAGATTATAGATCCCCCTCCCCCCAGGTGTTGGTGTTGGGGGGTTATCAGATCATAGACCCCCCTCCCCCCCGGGTGTTGGTGTTGGGGGGGTTATCAGATTATAGAGACCCCTCCCCCCGGGTGTTGGTGTTGGGGGGGTTATCAGATTATAGAGACCCCCCTCCCCCCAGGTGTTGGTGTTGGGGGGTTATCAGATTATAGACCCCCCTCCCCCGGGTGTCGGTGTTGGGGGGGTTATCAGATTATAGACCCCCCTCCCCCCCGGGTGTCGGTGTTGGGGGGGTTATCAGATTATAGACCCCCCTCCCCCCAGGTGTCGGTGTTGGGGGGGTTATCAGATTATAGACCCCCCTCCCCCCGGGTGTTGGTGTTGGGGGGTTATCAGATTATTATAGACCCCCCTCCCCCCGGGTGTTGGTGTTGGGGGGGTTATCAGATTATAGAGACCCCCCTCCCCCCGGGTGTCGGTGTTGGGGGGTTATCAGATTATAGACCCCCCTCCCCCCGGTTGTTGGTGTTGGGGGGTTATCAGATTATTATAGACCCCCCTCCCCCCCGGGTGTCGGTGTTGGGGGGGTTATCAGATTATAGACCCCCTCCCCCCGGGTGTTGGTGTTGGGGGGTTATCAGATCATAGACCCCCCTCCCCCCGGGTGTTGGTGTTGGGGGGGTTATCAGATTATAGATCCCCTCCCCCCAGGTGTTGGTGTTGGGGGGTTATCAGATTATAGATCCCCTCCCCCCAGGTGTTGGTGTTGGGGGGTTATCAGATCATAGACCCCCCTCCCCCCGGGTGTTGGTGTTGGTGTTGGGGGGGGTTATCAGATTATAGAGACCCCCCTCCCCCCGGGTGTCGGTGTTGGGGGGGTTATCAGATTATAGAGACCCCTCCCCCCGGGTGTCGGTGTTGGGGGGTTATCAGATTATAGACCCCCCTCCCCCCGGGTGTCGGTGTTGGGAGGTTATCAGATTATAGACCCCCCTCCCCCCGGGTGTCGGTGTTGGGGGGGTTATCAGATTATAGACCCCCTCCCCCGGGTGTCGGTGTTGGGGGGTTATCAGATTATAGACCCCCCTCCCCCCGGGTGTCGGTGTTGGGGGGTTATCAGATTATAGACCCCCCTCCCCCCGGGTGTCGGTGTTGGGGGGGTTATCAGATCATAGACCCCCCTCCCCCCGGGTGTTGGTGTTGGTGTTGGGGGGGGTTATCAGATTATAGAGACCCCCCTCCCCCCGGGTGTCGGTGTTGGGGGGGTTATCAGATTATAGAGACCCCTCCCCCCGGGTGTCGGTGTTGGGGGGTTATCAGATTATAGACCCCCCTCCCCCCGGGTGTCGGTGTTGGGAGGTTATCAGATTATAGACCCTCCCCCCCCCGGGTGTCGGTGTTGGGGGGGTTATCAGATTATAGACCCCCTCCCCCGGGTGTCGGTGTTGGGGGGTTATCAGATTATAGACCCCCCTCCCCCCGGGTGTTGGTGTTGGGGGGTTATCAGATTATAGACCCCCCTCCCCCCCGGGTGTCGGTGTTGGGGGGGTTATCAGATTATAGACCCCCCTCCCCCCCAGGTGTTGGTGTTGGGGGGTTATCAGATTATAGACCCCCCTCCCCCCCAGGTGTTGGTGTTGGGGGGTTATCAGATTATAGACCCCCCTCCCCCCGGGTGTTGGTGTTGGGGGGTTATCAGATTATAGACCCCCCTCCCCCCCCGGGTGTCGGTGTTGGGGGGGTTATCAGATTATAGACCCCCCTCCCCCCCGGGTGTTGGTGTTGGGGGGGTTATCAGATTATAGAGACCCCCCTCCCCCCGGGTGTTGGTGTTGGGAGGTTATCAGATTATAGACCCCCCTCCCCCCCGGGTGTCGGTGTTGGGGGGGTTATCAGATTATAGATCCCCTCCCCCCAGGTGTTGGTGTTGGGGGGGTTATCAGATTATAGAGACCCCCCTCCCCCCGGGTGTTGGTGTTGGGAGGTTATCAGATTACAGACCCCCCTCCCCCCCGGGTGTCGGTGTTGGGGGGGTTATCAGATTACAGACCCCCCTCCCCCCGGGTGTCGGTGTTGGGGGGGTTATCAGATTATAGAGACCCCTCCCCCCCAGGTGTTGGTGTTGGGGGGTTATCAGATTATAGACCCCCCTCCCCCCGGGTGTCGGTGTTGGGGGGTTATCAGATTATAGACCCCCCTCCCCCCGGGTGTTGGTGTTGGGGGGGTTATCAGATTATAGACCCCCCTCCCCCCGGGTGTCGGTGTTGGGGGGGTTATCAGATTATAGACCCCCTCCCCCCGGGTGTCGGTGTTGGGGGGTTATCAGATTATAGACCCCCTCCCCCCGGGTGTCGGTGTTGGGGGGGTTATCAGATTATAGACCCCCTCCCCCCGGGTGTCGGTGTTGGGGGGGTTATCAGATTATAGACCCCCTCCCCCGGGTGTCGGTGTTGGGGGGTTATCAGATTATAGACCCCCTCCCCCCAGGTGTTGGTGTTGGGGGGTTATCAGATTATAGACCCCCCTCCCCCCCGGGTGTCGGTGTTGGGGGGGTTATCAGATTATAGACCCCCTCCCCCGGGTGTCGGTGTTGGGGGGTTATCAGATTATAGACCCCCTCCCCCGGGTGTCGGTGATGGGGGTTATCAGATTACAGACCCCCTCCCCCCCAGGTGTTGGTGTTGGGGGGTTATCAGATTATAGACCCCCCTCCCCCCAGGTGTTGGTGTTGGGGGGTTATCAGATTATAGACCCCCCTCCCCCCCGGGTGTTGGTGTTGGGGGGTTATCAGATTATAGACCCCCCTCCCCCCGGGTGTTGGTGTTGGGGGGTTATCACATTATAGACCCCCCTCCCCCCGGGTGTTGGTGTTGGGGGGTTATCAGATTATAGACCCCCCTCCCCCCCAGGTGTCGGTGTTGGGGGGGTTATCAGATTATAGACCCCCCTCCCCCCGGGTGTTGGTGTTGGGGGGTTATCACATTATAGACCCCCCTCCCCCCGGGTGTTGGTGTTGGGGGGTTATCAGATTATAGACCCCCCTCCCCCCGGGTGTCGGTGTTGGGGGGTTATCAGATTATAGACCCCCCTCCCCCCCGGGTGTTGGTGTTGGGGGGTTATCAGATTATAGACCCCCCGGGTGTTGGTGTTGGGGGGGTTATCAGATTATAGACCCCCCTCCCCCCGGGTGTTGGTGTTGGGGGGGTTATCAGATTATAGACCCCCCTCCCCCCCGGGTGTTGGTGTTGGGGGGGTTATCAGATTATAGACCCCCCTCCCCCCGGGTGTTGGTGTTGGGGGGTTATCAGATTATAGACCCCCCTCCCCCCCGGGTGTCGGTGTTGGGGGGGTTATCAGATTATAGACCCCCCTCCCCCCCAGGTGTCGGTGTTGGGGGGTTATCAGATTACAGACCCCCCTCCCCCCCAGGTGTCGGTGTTGGGGGGTTATCAGATTACAGACCCCCCTCCCCCCCAGGTGTCGGTGTTGGGGGGTTATCAGATTATAGACCCCCCTCCCCCCGGGTGTTGGTGTTGGGGGGTTATCAGATTATAGACCCCCCTCCCCCCGGGTGTTGGTGTTGGGGGGTTATCACATTATAGACCCCCTCCCCCCGGGTGTTGGTGTTGGGAGGTTATCAGATTACAGACCCCCCTCCCCCCCGGGTGTTGGTGTTGGGGGGGGTTATCACATTATAGACCCCCTCCCCCCCAGGTGTCGGTGTTGGGGGGGTTATCAGATTATAGACCCCCCTCCCCCCGGGTGTTGGTGTTGGGGGGTTATCAGATTATAGACCCCCTCCCCCCGGGTGTTGGTGTTGGGGGGTTATCACATTATAGACCCCCTCCCCCAGGTGTCGGTGTTGGGGGGTTATCAGATTATAGACCCCCCGGGTGTTGGTGTTGGGGGGGTTATCAGATTATAGACCCCCCTCCCCCCGGGTGTTGGTGTTGGGGGGTTATCAGATTACAGACCCCCCCTCCCCCCCGGGTGTTGGTGTTGGGGGGTTATCAGATTATAGACCCCCCTCCCCCCGGGTGTCGGTGTTGGGGGGGTTATCAGATTATAGACCCCCCTCCCCCCCGGGTGTTGGTGTTGGGGGGTTATCAGATTATAGACCCCCCTCCCCCCGGGTGTTGGTGTTGGGGGGTTATCAGATTATTATAGACCCCCCTCCCCCCCAGGTGTCGGTGTTGGGGGGTTATCAGATTACAGACCCCCCTCCCCCCCAGGTGTCGGTGTTGGGGGGTTATCAGATTACAGACCCCCCTCCCCCCCAGGTGTCGGTGTTGGGGGGTTATCAGATTATAGACCCCCCTCCCCCCGGGTGTTGGTGTTGGGGGGTTATCAGATTACAGACCCCCCTCCCCCCCGGGTGTTGGTGTTGGGGGGTTATCAGATTATAGACCCCCCTCCCCCCCGGGTGTCGGTGTTGGGGGGGTTATCAGATTATAGACCCCCCTCCCCCCCGGGTGTTGGTGTTGGGGGGTTATCAGATTATAGACCCCCCTCCCCCCGGGTGTTGGTGTTGGGGGGTTATCAGATTATTATAGACCCCCCTCCCCCCCAGGTGTCGGTGTTGGGGGGTTATCAGATTACAGACCCCCCTCCCCCCCAGGTGTCGGTGTTGGGGGGTTATCAGATTATAGACCCCCCTCCCCCCGGGTGTTGGTGTTGGGGGGTTATCAGATTATAGACCCCCCTCCCCCCGGGTGTTGGTGTTGGGGGGTTATCAGATTATAGAGACCCCCCTCCCCCCCAGGTGTTGGTGTTGGGGGGTTATCAGATTATAGAGACCCCCCTCCCCCCGGGTGTTGGTGTTGGGGGGGTTATCAGATTATAGACCCCCCTCCCCCCCAGGTGTTGGTGTTGGGGGGGTTATCAGATTATAGACCCCTCCCCCCGGGTGTTGGTGTTGAGGGGTTATCAGATTATAGACCCCCCTCCCCCCCCAGGTGTTGGTGTTGGGGGGGGTTATCAGATTATAGACCCCCCTCCCCCCCAGGTGTTGGTGTTGGGGGGGTTATCAGATTATAGACCCCCCTCCCCCCCCAGGTGTTGGTGTTGGGGGGGTTATCAGATTATAGACCCCCCTCCCCCCCGGGTGTTGGTGTTGGGGGGTTATCAGATTATAGACCCCCCTCCCCCCCGGGTGTTGGTGTTGGGGGGTTATCAGATTATAGACCCCCCTCCCCCCCCAGGTGTTGGTGTTGGGGGGGGTTATCAGATTATAGACCCCCCTCCCCCCCAGGTGTTGGTGTTGGGGGGGTTATCAGATTATAGACCCCCCTCCCCCCCCAGGTGTTGGTGTTGGGGGGGTTATCAGATTATAGACCCCCCTCCCCCCGGGTGTCGGTGTTGGGGGGTTATCAGATTATAGACCCCCCTCCCCCCCGGGTGTTGGTGTTGGGGGTTATCAGATTATAGACCCCCCTCCCCCCCAGGTGTCGGTGTTGGGGGGGTTATCAGATATAGACCCCCCTCGCCCCAGGTGTTGGTGTTGGGGGGGTTATCAGATTATAGACCCCCCTCCCCCCCAGGTGTCGGTGTTGGGGGGTTATCAGATTACAGATACCCCTCCCCCCGGGTGTTGGTATTGGGGGGGTTATCAGATTATAGACCCCCCTCCCCCCCGGGTGTCGGTGTTGGGGGGTTATCAGATTACCCCCCCAGCTCCTCTCTCTGTCTCTCTCCTCCGGACCCGGAGGGGCTCATTATGGACTCGGAGACGGATGTGGCCCCCGGAAGTTCCGCTCGCTCTGCGCACTTCGTAGCCGAGAAATGAAGCTTGAGCCCTAATGCGGCTCTAATGGACTGTGAGGCACCAAATGGCGATTTGCAAACATCGTTCTCCGGGGTGACGGATCGTTCTGCACAATTACACTGATTGGACCTTCTTCATACCATCCAGGCGGCCGGCACCGCCAGACATCCACTCCGGGCACAGAAGACATTAATATCCGATGAGGAACGCGTTCCGGAATGTTCTTCTCCAACACAAACATCTCCTCATTCAGGATTGTGTCATCTCTGAGCCTGGAAGATGCCTGAACAAAGATGGCGCCGTCCTGGAAAATACATCTCATTGTAGGCCAATGTTATACTGAGAAGCCGCACACCAGCTGAAATCTGAAATCAGTCATCCAATGTCTGCTGTTCCTTCGTTTAGTAGTCACCCCTCTTCTGAAGTCATTTATCATAGAAGGAAAATGGGGGAGGGGATGAATATCACTTTATAAATGTACCGAATGTGTGGAGCCCCTTTAATATGGAGATCGGGAGTGAGAATCCCCCCAACACCCGACCTCCCCCACCCCCGCCAATTGACAACCAACACACAGCGCCGATCCCGGAAATACATTCCGGATATACTAATAATCATCATGTACAACAAATCCCACCGGACCCCCAACACCGAACCCCCAACATCCTCATCTCCATAGATCACTAATTACCGAGACTCCGGAACCGCCCCGCCCCCACCATGAGGATCCATCAATTAATATCATCCACAGGTTTCATATCTCCTCTCCTCTCCTCTCCTCTCCTGTCCTCTCCCTCTTCTTCTCCTCTCCTCTCCTCTTCTCTCCTGTCCTCTCCCTCTTCCTCTCCTCTCCCCTTCTCTCCTCTCCTCTCCTCTCCTCTCCCTCTTCCTCTCCCCTCCCCTCCTCTCCTCTCCTCTCCCTTCCTCTCCTCTCCCCTCCCCTCCTCTCCTCTCCTCTCCCTTCCTCTCCTCTCCTCTCCCCTCCTCTACCTTTTCCTCTCCTCTCCCCTCCTTTCCTCTCCCTTTCCCCTCCCCTCTCCTCCTCTGCCCTCCTCTCCTCTACCTCTCCTCTCCTCTGCTCTCCTCTCCCTCTCCTCTCCGCTCCTCTCCCCTGATCTCCTCTCCCTCTCCTCTTCTTTCCCCTCCTCTCCTCTCCCTCTCCTCTCCCCTCCTCTCCTCTTCTCTCGCCTCCTCTCCTTTCCCCTCCTCTCCTTTCCCCTCCTCTCCTTTCCCCTCCTCTCCTCTCCCTCTCCTCTCTCCTCCTCTCCTCTCCTCTCCCCTCCTCTCCTCTTCTCTCCCCTCCTCTCCTCTCCATCTCCTCCACTCCTCTCCTCTCCCTCTCCTCTCCC
Organism: Lithobates clamitans; assembly: GCA_037952925.1. Taxonomy (NCBI): domain Eukaryota; kingdom Metazoa; phylum Chordata; class Amphibia; order Anura; family Ranidae; genus Lithobates; species Lithobates clamitans. Next base: position 55,044 of record JBBGZY010003756.1, read on the forward strand.
CTCCCCTCCTCTCCTCCCTCCTCCTCTCCCCTCCTCTCCATCTCCTCTCCTCTCCCTCTGCCCTCCCCTCTCCTCCGCTTCCTCTCCCCTCCTCTCCCCTTCTCTCCTCTCCCTCTTCCTCACCTCTCCCCTCCTTTCCTCTCCCTCTTCTATTCTTTCCCCTCCCCTCCTCTCCCCTCCTCTCCTCTCCCCTCTCCTCTCCCTCTCCTGTCCCCTCCCTCCCCTCTCCTCCTCTGCCCTCCTCTACTCTCCTCTCCCCTCCCTCTCCTCTCCCCTCTCCTCTCCCTCTCCTGTCCCCTCCCTCCCCTCTCCTCCTCTGCCCTCCTCTACTCTCCTCTCCTCTCCTCTCCCTCTCCTCTGCTCTCCTCTCCTCTCCCCTCCTCCTCTCCTCTCCTATCCTCTCCTCTCCTCTCCCTCTCTCTTCTCCTCCTCGCCCCTCCTCTCCTCTTAATTCAGGGCTGCATTTGTAATATAAGAGATTCTCCTCTCCCTCCATCTCTCCTCTCCCTTATCTTTCCTTCTCTATTTGATGTATATTTCACTGGTACAAACAGTCCCCGCCCCCCGGAGCTCATTGGGGTAGCAAGATGACCAATCACCCTATACAAGGAGAGAGGGCAGAGTTGTGGGAGGGGCCCAGCAGGCCCCACCCACTACAGGAGGGGGCGGAGACAGGACCAGTCCCCCTGTACAAGGAGAGAGATCAGCAGTGGGCGGTCTTTATTACAGGAAGTCTCACATTGGATTCCTGCACAGATCTGGAGAAGATTCCGGAAGAAGTCACATGACCGATGGATGGAAATGAACCCTCCCATACTCCTTGTTCTCTCCTCTACGGAATACTTTCTTATCTTTCTCTGGTTTTATTAGACTGGTCCGTAGTGGTTGTGCCCCTCCTCCATCCCTCCTTATAATGGAGATTCTCCTGGAGGGACGGAGAGTAGATCATCCAATGGGACGTCCACCGCCGCCAGTAATCCGCGTCCAATCCATAGAGTCCGCGCTAATCTCTGCGCCGTCCGCTCTACTTCCAGGAAGACGTTCTGCTACAATCTTCAGAGCATTGACTACCGGCGGGGGGGGGGGGGAGGGAAAAAAACGCGTATAGGGAACATAATCACAAAAACGTTCGCTGGTTCCAGAATGTCTACCTGGTTACAAATGTTTGTATCCGTTGTTGGGAGATGTGGATCAATTCTTCCATCTTCTCTCTCTTAGAGATCCCGGGGATCCGTTCTTTAATCGGTGGAATGTGTGTGGAGTCGGTGTCTTGCCGAATAAGTTCCTTCGGCGGATAGGTTCCCCCCCTGTACTGCGCAGGCGCAGCGCCTGCGCAGTACGTACTACTGTCGGCCGCCGGAGATAGCCGAAGCCTGCGCTCTGGGTCCAGGTTCCTTCCCCACCATCCTAGTGGACCTAGAGGGGGAATCTAAAAGTGCCGAGGGCAGCGAGGCCGTGCCCGAAGCGTGGCGAGGGCCCCCCTTACAGCCGCCGTGTACAGCTGATTTTCAGCTGTTCCACTTCGGCTATTTCCGCCGGATTCTACTGCGCATGCGCAGTAGAGGGGGGAACTAATCCGCCGAGCGGAACTTTCTCGGCAGAACACCGGCGTATGGAAGACTCTGACCACGTTCACCATGTGCAAAGCCAGTGACTTATAGTATAGTATATATATATATATATATTATAGTGTAGTCCCTTTTAGACGAGGTGGTATGGTGTAAGGGGAATTGTGCGGGGAAATAATGTAAAGTGATTTTGGTAACATGCGCAATGAGATCATGAACTTCCCTCTAGAAGGGTTGAAGAGGTTCTCATTCCCACCAGACGTGGGACCTTCTGTTTTCCCGCATCTCTAACAAGTGTTAGGTATGGTGTTAGGTATGGTGTTAGGTATGGTGTTAGGTATGGTGTTAGGTATGGTGTTAGGTATGGTGTTAGGTGTGGTGTTAGGTATGGTGTTAGGTATGGTGTTAGGTATGGTGTTAGGTATGGTGTTAGGTATGGTGTTAGGTATGGTGTTAGGTATGGTGGGGAAAATGTTTGAAGACGTTCTGTACCATCTGGTTTCAATCTCATAGTAATTTTCTTGGATGGCTACGTTCAGGGAGCCCTCGTGTGCGTGTTCATGAATGGTGTCCCAGTCCTCTTCGGTGAGGGACATCTGGAGATCTCTTTCCCAGGACACCCATGAAGGGTCCAGAGAGGAGGTGGAGCCTTCTGACAAGAGGGTACATATGTAAGATATTCGGTGCCTTTGTGGTGGTTTTCAAGATCATGGGGGTTCAAAAGGTGTAAATTGTCTTGTCCACTTGGTGGTTAGTGGTGGTTAGTGGTGGTTAGTGGTGGTTAGTGGTGGTTAGTGGTTCTTGGGTTGGAAGAAAGTGTCAGAGCTGCCTATACATTCAGAAGGGAAAAGAGGCAGTACGCGATATGGATACCAGATTGTTATAGACCAGGGATCTGCAATTAGCGGACCTCCAGCTTTTGCAAAACTACAAGTCCCATCATCCCTCTGCCTGTGGGTGTCATGCTTGTGGCTGTCAGAGTCTTGCTATGCCTCATGGGACTTGTAGTTCTGCAACAGCTGGAGGTCCGCTAATTGCAGATCCCTGTTATAGGACATCAATATGAGGCCATTCATGTTGTAGAAAGGAACGTCATTCTCCTGGGGGGAAATCTGGGGTCCCCCTTAGTGTGGTTTTGGGCCCTGGAACTGAGGAGAACGTTGTAGACATTGTTGTCTTTCTAATTCTTATTTTTTTCCAGTTGTATGAAATTCTTGCTCAGTGCAGCAACGCAAATAATTGCAACCTGTCTGTGAGTTTTCAGCACACACCGACGCACTTCATCGAACATAAATTAATTAAGTTAATGGGGAACGCGCCCAACGCAGTCCGTGTTACCAAGCGTTAATGGGGAACCGCCCAACGCAGTCCGTGTTACCAAGCGTTAATGGGGAACGCGCCCAACGCAGTCCGTGTTAATGGGGAACGCGCCCAACGCAGTCCGTGTTACCAAGCGTTAATGGGGAACGCGCCCAACGCAGTCCGCGTTACCAAGCGTTAATGGGGAACGCGCCCAACGCAGTCCGTGTTAATGGGGAAGGCGCCCAACGCAGTCCGTGTTACCAAGCGTTAATAGGGAACGCGCCCAACGCAGTCCGTGTTACCAAGCGTTAATGGGGAACGCGCCCAACGCAGTCCGTGTTACCAAGCGTTAATGGGGAACGCGCCCAACGCAGTCCGTGTTGCCAAGCGTTAATTGGGAACGCGCCCAACGCGGTCCGTGTTACCAAGCTCTAAAACTGATGCAGGAAAAGTGGATCATGTGACTTTGTGTGACTCCGCCCTCTTGGGCTCTCAATCACCCTCCAGTAGGGATCGGGGAAATTCCAAGTTTTCCTTTTCTTTTTGGCACAATAAACATTTATTGAAAAGGAAAGGTTGTACATTACATGCTATAAAATGGAATAAGCAATAAAAAATAAAGTAAAAAAAAATATAATATAAACTGAAATGAATAGTAATGCAAATGTCAATACATATAGCATTAGGAAAATGTCTTACATAAAAAAAAAAATAGCGAATAAATAAATAATGACATACATGACACATGACAACCATTCAATAAATAATGACATAAATCGTATTTGTGAGAATGAAAAGAACGTTTTTACTTTGCTGTTTTGTCATTTCTTCTTCTTCTTATTGTTGGTGAAATTGGAAACATTTCATCAAATTTCGGCGTTTAACAGAACGCATGTCCGCCCGGCCGCCGGTGTAAACAAACTCTTTATATGTTTATTGAGTGATTTTCAGATCCGCAGACAGCGCCGGCTGTCCTTATTTAAAGACTCAGCATGCTTTGTAAAGTGGGGTGTCACGGAGGAACCCCATAATAAAAGAAAATTTGTAAATAATGAAACAAACAGGAAAAAAGATATAAAAAAAAATGAGTTTCTAAACTTTGTAATAAAATGAAGCGGAAGCCGGCATACTTGTTCCTTGAAGCAGTTGTCGGGATGTCGGGGACGTTGGCTGCTGTCCAGTCTATATAATAATAATAATAATAATAATAAAGTGACATCTTCAGAACACAATTACATGGAAGACAAATTGAATCCATTATAAAGGAAGCGGCACCCAACGTATCGGCCAATTAAAATGATGGCTGCGTTTAATATTACGGCTGGATAGAGAGGTGACCCCGGTGGGGGGAGGGAGGAGGGTTAATACTCGGTAACAATAACACGCTCAGCAATTGGTGGCTTCGCCGGGGTCCGGCTCACACCGTGACATCGTCATTTCTTCCTCTTGATATACCGTCAAAGTTTTTTTTACCGTGTCAGGCTGACAAAATATGATCATTTTAATAGAAACAGAACATTATCTGTCTGGGACAATGAGGGATAATGTGCATTAAAATGTAATTACTGTGTTCTGGGAAGAGAATAATTTGGCTGAAATTTGCTGCTGCAGAAATAGTTATTGGATTTCAAGAGGAAACGCTGCTCTGTGACAGAAAGTTAAAGGGGAACCCCAGCAGTCTTGGACTTGTTATATTACAGAAATCACAAGTAAGGTGTTTGTTCTGTTCTATGGATGTGTGGTGAGTGGGGCGCCCATAGGCTGGAGAGGCTTCAGGGTATAGCTGAGGGGGGAGGGGTCTGTCCTACCATTGGGACTCCTGAGGACCCCAACACACAACTTACACTGGGAGAGAAACTCTACTGATGTGATCTGTGGAGCAGTTTACCTTGGTTCCACTCTTGGTGCTTAAATAAGTCCAGCTGTCAGACTTACACTTCCCAAATCCCTGCCAGTACGTCCAATGGAACTCACCGAATCCCTGCCTTTACGTCCAATGGAACTCACCAAATCCCTGCCAGTACGTCCAATGGAACTCACCAAATCCCTGCCAGTACGTCCAATGGAACTCACCAAATCCCTGCCAATACATCCAATGGAACTCACCAAATCCCTGCCAGTACGTCCAATGGAACTCACCAAATCCCTGCCAATACGTCCAATGGAACTCACCAAATCCCTGCCAATACGTCCAATGGAACTCACCAAATCCCTGCCAATACGTCCAATGGAACTCACCAAATCCCTGCCAGTACGTCCAATGGAATTCACCAAATCCCTGCCAGTACGTCCAATGGAACTCACCAAATCCCTGCCAATACGTCAAATGGAACTCACCAAATCCCTGCCAATACATCCAATGGAACTCACCAAATCCCTGCCAGTACTGCCAATGGTACCCACAGATTCCCTGTCAGGACTTCCAGTGGAACTCATTTTATTCCTGCCAGTACTTCCAATAGAACACACTGAATCCCCGCCAGTATCTCCAACATACCCACAGATTCCCTGCCATTATTCCCAATGGTACCCACGAATTCTCTGCCAGTACTTCCAATGGTACCCACAAATTCCTTGCCAGTACTTCCAATGGACCCAAATCCCTGCAAGGCCTCCCAAAAGTACCCACACATTACCTGCCAAGACTTCATTGGAACTCATGGATTTCCTGCCAGTACTTCCAAAGAAACTCACCGAATTACTGCCAGTACTTCCAATGGTACCCACAGATTCCCTGCTGGTGCTTCCAATGGACCTCACCAAACCCCTGCCAGGACTTCCAATGGTACCCACAGATTATCTGCCAGTACGTCCAATGGACCTCACCAAATCCCTGCCAGAACTTCGAATGGCACTCACAGATTACTTGTCAAGACTTCCAATAGAACTCACTGAACTCCTGCCGGTACTTCCAATGGAACACACCAAATCCCCACCAGTATCTCCAACTTACCCACAGATTCCCTGCCAGTACCTCCAATGGTACCCACAGATTCCCCGCCAGTACTTCCAATGGTACTCACAAATTCTCTGCCAGTACTTCCAATGGTACCCACAAATTCCCTGCCAGTGCTTCCAATGGACCTTTCCTGTCAAGACTTCCAATGGAACTAATGAAATCCCCGCCAGTACTTCCAAAGAAACTCAACTAATTCCTGCCAGTACTTAAAAATGGAGTTCACAGAATCCCTGCCAGTACTTACAATGGTACCCACAGGTTCCCTGTCAGTACCTCCAATGGTACTCGCGGTATCCCTGCCAGGACTTCCAAAAGTGTTCAGACACTCCCTGCCAGGACTTCCAATGGAACTAGTAGAATCCCTGCCAGGCTCTCCAGAGCTCCCTGAAACAACACTGGGCATGTCCTCTGACCAGAACTGTATTTGAGCTCCAGTCTCTGAACAAGTTGGTGATGTGTCTTCCAAACAGCTACTCATGAGAAGGAGTCATAATACTGAAGCCTGTTACCTGTTGTTGGTGACTCGGGTTGCCTGACTCTTCTTTGATCGTCTGACTTTCCCCTTTCTGGCCTGGACTGTCTGACAACACTTTGCTTACTGCCTGCCCTGACCTCTTCCTGTCTCCAGCCTAGTGTTCTGCCTACTCATTTCCAACCCATACTGTCTGATCTCTCTCTGCTTGTCACTCGCTCAGATCCTGACAGTACCCTGGTCTGCTGTCAGCACACTGTAGTCCACCTGTACCTGCTACCCTCTGATGTGGCAATCCCGGGGGCCGTGACCTGGGCCCAGTGTCAGTGAAGAGTTCCAGGGATCACTAGAGTTTCCAGCCCATCTCCACCATCAGGAGCTCTGATAAAGGCAGTGCCCACATCACCTGCCAGAGGGTATCACACCAGAAGTCCCACCCATTTGGAGTCTTTGCCCTGGGTGTGGGAGGATCTTTTCCTGGCGCTGATGGCACCAACCTAACAACCTTAATTGGCACCTGGAGTGATCATACTAATTACTGCTTAACATTCTCAAGCCATGATGAAGGGAGGCCATTTGAACTTAGGAAATGAGTTGGCTTTTTTATGATACAAAAGTCAGAATAGAATGAAATCCGGACTTCATAGGTTCTGCTTCCTCCTTCCAGTCCCAACTCAACCAAAGAGCTGACCTGGTGCCTCTGCCATGGTGATTGTACACTCTACACTGCTAAGGATCTGACTGAGAGTACCTGTTGCCTATGGAGATCCCGCACTACACACTTTACTTCTATAATTTGTATTTTGGAGCCAGACATGTTTTCCTAAAATTCACACCCAATGGAGATAATGGAATCGGCATGTACAGCGGGTGACCCATCCTAACCTATTCTAGAATTTAGAATCATTCAACAGTGTCAGCAAACTCCAGATTTAAACATGTGATTGGAGATCAGGAGATCAGAGTGGTTCCAGCGCCAATAACAGTCAGGCACATGTGGAAGAGATTGAAGGAAGGACCCGAGTGTGGCTCCCTTTCCTCAGCATGAACCAGGACAAAAAATGCCCATAATGCACCTGGAGCCGCCCCATGTGGCTCTAAGTGATGTGTGATGTCCATCAGATGAAGGACACAGATGGAAACGATCCTCGTTCTTCATTCACAATGTAGAGAATTCTCAGCTCAGATCTCGGGCAGCAGACCAGGTTTTCAGGGTAATAAAATCAGAGCAATCAACTTGTTTGGCTGTTAATTAGGAAGAAAGTAATTTGTTATCATGTGTTAGAGAAATTCCAGTAATGAGGAGGTGAGATGGGGGCTCTGGGGGGCTCTCTATCATTTCTTCTTTCCTTAAAGGAAATCCCCTTCCCGGTAAAATGTATAGATGGCAGAAATATTGTCCATTGTGAGTCCGTGCCTCCAGCCTGTCCCAGAGCAAGAGTGGGGAACGGGAACAAACCCTCTCCAGACCTCCATAGAACATCCTTCCCAACCTTATCACCCCAAAGGAACCATGAGAATAAGTACAGGTCTCAGGTGGTCACTGAGAAGAATGTTCCTTACATTGGTGATCAGTGGGAAGAATGTTCCTTACATTGGTGATCAGTGGGAAGAATGTTCCTTACATTGGTGATCAGTGAGAAGAATGTCCCTTACATTGGTGATCAGTGAGAAGAATGTTCCTTACATTGGTGATCAGTGGGAAGAATGTTCCTTACATTGGTGATCAGTGGGAAGAATGTTCCTTACATTGGTGATCAGTGAGAAGAATGTTCCTTACATTGGTGATCAGTGGGAAGAATGTTCCTTACATTGGTGATCAGTGAGAAGAATGTTCCTTACATTGGTGATCAGTGAGAAGAATGTTCCTTACATTGGTGATCAGTGAGAAGAATGTTCCTTACATTGGTGATCAGTGAGAAGAATGTTCCTTACATTGGTGATCAGTGGGAAGAATGTTCCTTACATTGGTGGTCAGTGAGAAGAATGTCCCTTACATTGGTGATCAGTGAGAAGAATGCTCCTTACATTGGTGATCAGTGAGAAGAATGTTCCTTACATTGGTGATCAGTGGGAAGAAGGGTCCTTACATTGGTGATCAGTGGGAAGAATGTTCCTTACATTGGTGATCAGTGAGAAGAATGTTCCTTACATTGGTGATCAGTGAGAAGAATGCTCCTTACATTGGTGATCAGTGAGAAGAATGTTCCTTACATTGGTGATCAGTGAGAAGAACGTCCCTTACATTGGTGATCAGTGAGAAGAATGCTCCTTACATTGGTGATCAGTGAGAAGAACGTCCCTTACATTGGTGATCAGTGAGAAGAATGTTCCTTACATTGGTGATCAGTGGGAAGAATGTCCCTTACATTGGTGATCAGTGTAAAGAATGTTCCTTACATTGGTGATCAGTGAGAAGAATGTTCCTTACATTGGTGATCAGTGAGAAGAATGTTCCTTACATTGGTGATCAGTGGGAAGAATGTCCCTTACATTGGTGATCAGTGGGAAGAATGTTCCTTACATTGGTGATCAGTGAGAAGAATGTTCCTTACATTGGTGATCAGTGAGAAGAACGCTCCTTACATTGGTGATCAGTGAGAAGAATGTTCCTTACATTGGTGATCAGTGAGAAGAATGTTCCTTACATTGGTGATCAGTGTAAAGAATGTTCCTTACATTGGTGATCAGTGAGAAGAATGTTCCTTACATTGGTGATCAGTGAGAAGAATGCTCCTTACATTGGTGATCAGTGAGAAGAATGTTCCTTACATTGGTGATCAGTGGGAAGAATGTCCCTTACATTGGTGATCAGTGGGAAGAATGTCCCTTACATTGGTGATCAGTGAGAAGAATGTTCCTTCCATTGGGGGTCAGTGGGAAGAACGTCCCTTCCATTGGGGGTCAGTGGGAAGAACGTCCCTTCCATTGGGGGTCAGTGGGAAGAACGCCCCTTCCATTGGGGGTCAGTGGGAAGAACGTCCCTTCCATCTGAGTAATAGTCAATCTATGCTCCAAGCTGACGCATTTCACTCTGGTAAAGCTCAGCCGTACAATTAATTGTTTTTATGTAAAATTTTCAGGGTTTTTTGTGCCTGGATTTGGGTTTTTGTATCGGCCTTGAGAAATCCTTGCACCGGTAGACGGGCTGCTCCTTCCTCTGCCGCCTCCTCCCCCTCCGGCGTTGGGTCTACCCTTAAATGACGAGCGCTCTCTGAGAAAACTGAAGTTCTCTTAATTGGCTCTCCAGTCACATTTACATTAGAATAATTTCTCTCAGCTGAAGGTATAAGCGGGGTTATTGAGTGAGAGCGGTCTCTCCAGCGCTGCTCCGCTCATTAATATTTCATGGCGGAGCAGGAAAAACAGCGGAATCAACATGTATTTCTACTCGCATGGATACAAATCCTTTTATTGTCTTCACTGATACTTTTTTATGCAGAATCACAATCACTGCTCAGCGACGGCCGCGGGATCTCTGTCACCGTGACATTGGAACAGGCGGATTTAATCAAGAGAACGCTAAGTGCTGCAAACTGCAGCAGCCAATCAGGTTTCAGCTAACAGAAAGCAGACTATGGGAAGATGTCTCGGTGAGAATGATAGGAGGTGAGAAGGTAATTCAGAGCTGGGACTTGCCTCAGTCTCCTTCCTCATGAACATTGGCTGCACAGCACCTGGAAGGCCGTGTTCTCCATCTAGGAAAATGATGATTATCGGTTATTGATTGAAACCAGATCTTTCCTTATTTATAAGCTGAATACTAAACCGCAGCCGAGCTTCTCAACCTTCATCTCCACCTGAAACTCAAACTTCCTTCCTTCCTTCCTTCCTTCCTTCCTTCCTTCCTTCCTTCCTTCCTTCCTTCCTTCCTTCCTTCCTTCCTTCCTTCCTTCCTTCCTTCCTCCCTTCCTTCCTCCCTTCCTTCCTTCCTCCCTTCCTTCCTTCCTTCCTTCCTTTCTTCCTTCCTTCCTTCCTTCCTCCCTTCCTTCCTCCCTCCCTTCCTTCCTTTCCTTCCTTCCTTCCTTCCTTCCTTCCTTCCTCCCTTCCTTCCTTCCTTCCTTCCTTCCTTCCTTCCTTCCTTCCTTCCTTCCTTCCTTCCTTCCTTCCTTCCTTCCTTCCTTCCTTCCTTCCTTCCTTCCTTCCTTCCTCCCTCCCTCCCTTCCTTCCTTCCTTCCTTCCTTCCTTCCTTCCTTCCTTCCTTCCTTCCTTCCTTCCTTCCCTTCCTTCCTTCCTTCCTTCCTTCCTTCCTTCCTTCCTTCCTCCCTTTCTCCTTCCTTCCTTCCTTCCTTCCTTCCTTCCTTCCTTCCTTCCTTCCTTCCTTCCTTCCTTCCTTCCTTCCCTCCTTCCTTCCTTCCTTCCTTCCTTCCTTCCTTCCTTCCTTCCTTCCCTCCTTCCTTCCTTCCTTCCTTCCTTCCTTCCTTCCTTCCTCCCTCCCTCCCTTTCTCCTTCCTTCCTTCCTTCCTTCCATCTTCCAGGTCTACAGAAATACATTCCTGACGAGTCACAAGTATCTTTTTTCTGCTCATATTAAATCTTTTATTAGGAGGATCCCCCATAACATCCGCTTTGTGAAGCATGCTGAGTTCTCATACAAGAGAGCCCGGCACTTCCTGCAACCTCTGCAATCCAATGAATTCAAAGCAGAACTTTATTCTTACATTTCAGACACAACATACAGTGCCTGGAAAAAGTATTCACACCCCTTGATATTTTCCACATTTTCTTACAACCAAAAACGTAAATGTATTTTATTGGGATTTTATGTGATAGACCAACACAAAGTGTCACATAATTGTGAAGTGGAAGGAAAATGATACAAATAAATATGTGAAAAGTGTGTGTGGGGGGAGGGGCATTTGTATTCAGCCCCCTTTACTCTGATAACTAAAATCTAGAGGAACCAATTGCCTTCAGAAGTCACCTAATTAGTAAATAGAGTCCACCTGTGTGTCATGTAATCTCAGTATAAATACAGCTGTTCTGTGAAGCCCTCAGAGGTTTGTTAGAGAACCTTAGTGAACAAACAGCATCATGAAGGCCAAGGAACACACCAGACAGGTCAGGGATAAAGTTGTGGAGAAGTATAAAGCAGGGTTAGGTTATAAAATAATCTCCCAAGCTTTGAAGATCTCACGGAGCTCTGTTCAATCCATCATCGGAAAATGGAAAGAGTATGGCACAACTGCAAACCTACCAAGACATGGCCGTCCACCTAAACTGACCGGCCGGGCAAGGAGAGCATTCATCAGAGAAGAGCCAAGAGGTCCATGGTAACTCTGGAGGAGCTGCAGAGATCCACAGCTCAGGTGGGAGAATCTGTCCACAGGACAACTATTAGTCGTGTTCTCCACAAATCTGCCCTTTATGGAAGAGTGACAAGAAGAAAGACATTGGTGAAAGAAAGCCATAAGAAGTCCTGTTTGTAGTTTGTGAGAAGCCATGTGGAGGACACAGCAAACATGTGGAAGAAGGTGATCTGGTCAGAGGAGACCAAAATTCAACTTTATGGCCTAAAAGCAAAACGCTATGTGTGGGGAAAACTAACACTGCACATCACCCTGAACACACCATCCCCACCGTGAAACATGGTGGTGGCAGCATCATGTGGTGGGGATGGTTTTCTTCAGCAGGGACATGGAAGCTGGTCAGAGTTGATGGGAAGATGGATGAAGACAAATACAGGACAATCTTAGAGGAAAACCTGTTAGAGTCTGCAAAAGACTTGAGACCGGGGCGGAGGTTCACCTTCCAGCAGGACAACGTTGGTCTATCACACAAAATCCCTATAAAATACATTTACGTTTTTGATTGTGACATGATAAAATGTGGGAAATGTCAAGGGGTGTGAATACTTTTTCCAGGCTCTGTACAGCTGTATATATTTTCAGATATATTGTCCTTTCCTGTCAATATAAAAAGCAATCCTTGAGCTCCAGCATTTCCCGTCCTTCGTGTCCTTCAAGGGTCCCTCTTCCCCTTCACTCTGCACTCATTGTCATTGTGGGGGGGCTCATTATTCGGGGGAAGGGGGAGAAGCTCATACAAGTCACATGATGCTCTTTCCTTCAGATACAAATATTGATTTGGTGTCACCAGAGATTGCAGATCTTTTGTTTGATGATCAGAGATATGCAATGAGCTCCGCACATCCGCCAATCAAACCTTGAACTTGGATCTGTAGATACAACATCATGTAAATAGAAACGATCCATATAAGTATTAAAGTGATTGTCAACCTCTGAGATGAAAACTGAACAAAGTACATCCCTCTATAGTGTGTGATTGCCTCAATCCAGAGCACTGAGTGTGATTTCTGTCCCTTCTGACAGTCTATGCCAACACCAAGCAATCCGCACACAGCAGGGGATTGACAGCCTCGGCTGTGCATGTGTCCCTATAATATATGTATCGAGGAGGGTGTGTCCTTTCCCTCCGCTCGGGTCTCAGATTACACTCAGCTCCCTGCTCTGTTATGCAGTATGTGACATCAGATCCCCACCCCCCTGCCTTCCGGAGCTGAAAAATGCTGTGCTTTAGGAGGGTATAAAACAGAGAGGGTTGCAGATAAACAGGTACAACTTAAGTAGGAGGATTTTCATCTCCGTGTATCACCTGAGGCCGGTCACTTCACTGGACATATGGAGAGGTTTACACCACTTTACACAAACAATATTCCTAATAAAAGCCACAAGTCTGATCATCGTATAGAAGAGTACAGGAGCAGGTCATTGTACTGATATATCACTAGAACACCCCCCCCGATATATCCCCAAACACCCCCCCAACGCCCCACCCCCCCGATATATCCCCAAACACCCCCCCAACCCCCCCGATATATCCCCAAACCCCCCCCCCCGATATATCCCCAAACCCCCCCCCCGATATATCCCCAAACACCCCCCCAACGCCCCACCCCCCCGATATATCCCCAAACACCCCCCCAACCCCCCCGATATATCCCCAAACCCCCCCCCGATATATCCCCAAACACCCCCCCAACGCCCCACCCCCCCGATATATCCCCAAACACCCCCCCAACCCCCCCGATATATC
>JBBGZY010003757.1:0-26306 GCA_037952925.1 Lithobates clamitans
AAATTCTTTCCTCCGACAACTGCCTCTTCCAGGTTCTGGGGACAATAAAACTGGTGCCGGAGATGAATGTGGTGAAGCGCCGGGACTCCTGGGATTTGGCACATAACTGACCATCAGCCGATGGCATTTACAGAAATCTGAAATCTTCCCAGACCCGCGGTCGGCCCCTGTGGGCTCCCTGCGTGCGTCTTACAGGAAAAGGCAATGTCACCCCGACAAGGTCCCCGCACGGCGGGTGACGGAGCGGAAACATTCTGCCTATTGATTATGGAAAGAACGCAGCGCGGGCAGCTTCCCTATTAGATGAGAAAACTGGTAATTAATCTCGACACGCCGCATCCTCTCCGACACTTCCAGCCTCATTAATGACCGCAAAAAACCACGGCACTGGAAACCCCTTCACTGCCAGAATGAGGGGAGGGGGAAGGAGGAGAGGGGGGAGGGGGAAGGAGGAGAGGGGGGAGGGGGAAGGAGGAGAGGGGGGAGGGGGAAGGAGGAGAGGGGGGAGGGGGAAGGAGGTGAGGAAAGGAGGAGAGGGGGTGAATAAAAGAGGGAAGAAGGTAGGGGAGAGAGATGGGAGAGGAAAAGGGGGAGGGGAGAGAGGAAAAAGAGGGAGAGGGAAAATGAAAGGAGGGAGGGGGGAGAGAGAGGAGGGGGGGAAAAGGTGAGAGACGGGGGTGAGAGATGGTGTGAGGAAAGGGTAGAGGGAGGGGGGAAGGGAGGAAGGAAAAGACGGTAGGGAAGGGGGAGAGAGGATGAAGGGGGAGAGAGGATCAAGGGGAGAAGTGGGGAGAGAGGGGGAGGGGAGAGTGTGAGGGAGGGGGAGGGGAGTGCGAGGGAGGGGGTGGGGAGAGTGTGAGGGAGGGGGAGGGGAGAGTGTGAGGGAGGGGGAGGGGAGAGTGTGAGGGAGGGAGGGGAGGAGTGTGAGGGAGGGGGAGGGGGGAGGGGAGGGTGTGGAAGGGGGGGGGAGGGTGAGGAAGGGGGGAGAGGGTGAGGAAGGGGGGGGGGGAGGGTGAGGAAGGGGGGAGAGGGTGAGGAAGGGGGGAGAGGGTGAGGAAGGGGGGAGAGGGTGAGGAAGGGGGGGGTTGAGGAAGGGGGGGGGGGGGTGAGGAAGGGGGGGAGAGGGTGAGGAGGGGGGGGGGGGGGGGAGAGGGTGAGGAAGGTGGGGGGGAGTGGGTGAGGAAGGTGGGGGGGAGTGGGTAAGGAAGGGGGGGGAGAGGGTGAGGAAGGGGGGGGAGAGGGTGAGGAAGGGGGGGAGAGGGTGAGGAAGGGGGGGAGAGGGTGAGGAAGGGGGGGGGGGGAGAGGGTGAGGAAGGGGGGGGGGGGAGAGAGGGTGAGGAAGGGGGACGGAGAGAGAAAAGGGGAAAGAAAAAGGGAGACACAGACATGGGGCGAGGGATGGGGGTTGGGGAGAAGCATGGGGTTTGGGGGAGAGAAAGACGGTGGGGAGAGAGATGGGTGCGGAGGGGAGAGAAATAGAGGGGGGGTGGGAAACATGGAGGAGATGAGATGGGGTGGAGGAGAACAGAGAGGAAGAGTAAGTAAGGGGGGGTGAGAGAGAAAGACTCCCCTACCTGTGCCACCTCCTCGAAGTCATCATGCCGTTTCTGCAGAGCGCGGGCCCGGTGCAAAGACTTCCCCACACCCGTGTGCTTGCTCAGGAAGGCCTCTCCGTGATTCTCAATCCAATCCAGGACCTGCCGGGACACAAAATAGTCATCAGACACCCTCATACCATTTAATCAGCCATCCCATAATATATTTCACTCTAAGCATAAAGACCTGGATGACCAGTTTGGAGAAATTTGAGAGCCCTGACCTCAACCCTACTGAACACTTCTGGGATGAACTGGAACGCAGATGGTGAGCCAGGACTTTTTTGGTACCAAACGTGAGGACCAACATGTGAGCCTGGTCTTCTCATCCAACATCAGAACCTGACCTCACAAATGGCCACAAACTCCCACAGACACCCTTCAAAATCTTGTAGAAAGCCTTCCAAGTAGAGTGGAGGATATTCTACCCACAAAGGAGGGAAACTCCATATTAATGGCCATGGATCCAACAAGCTCATACAGGTGTTATGGTCAGAGGTCCATATATTGTACATGGAAAGACGTGCCCTCTCCCCATCTTATAAAGCGTTCTATTCTTATTACCGCCATACATTCTTATGAGGAGTAGACCGATACACACATCGTAGGGAATATACACCCAACAAATGGATAGCTAATAAATAATATAGGAGGACAAACCCCTGATAAACGTTCCTCCTGCGTCACATGCATGGGAATGTCATAGCCTCCCTCCGGAGATGCTCTTCTTTCTCGATTTCATCCCTCTGTTTTATCTTTCTATTATTTATAATGAATCCGAACATTAAATATTCATCGGATCTCACTATACGTCTTGTTCTGTAGCGGCTACAAGCTGTAGTACAGCCCAGACACCCACACACATCACCGACTGACACAACGTCTTCTGAGTTCCGACACCCCCAACCCAACCGCAATCCATTCCTCCAATTATCTAAGTAGAGGGTGCACCACACCCAGGTCCGTCAGAGTCCAAAGTGGTATTTGATTGGATATTCAGTGGAATAAATAAAAAAAAGCCAATACGTTTTGAAGGTTCAAATACTTCTCCCTCATTGGGGTCACAATGTAAATTGATATTTCTATAGGATACAATGTAAATAAAGCCCTTATGAAGAGGAGAGTTTGAACTGCCGAAACGTGTTGTTTTTTTTTTTTTTTTTCCATTTATATGTGAAGATAAAAGTTTATACACAACAATAAAACTTCTATTGTAAAATACTATTATAAAAAACGATTTAGAAAAGAAAAAAAATGGGTGAATTTATTCCTCCGACCTGAGAACAGTGATTGTCCTTCTAAAGCGGCTCACAGACTGGAGATTGGTTTAGGGGAAATTGCAGTTGGGCGGCGATGGATCCAGCACTGTGTTAGGTTCCTCTTTAATGGTTGGGGGTTTAAGGGCTCATTTACACTAGCAGCTGAAGGTTAGTAAAACCTTGTGGATGAGCTGCGTTTTTACTTTTTTTTTTATTTCAGTGTTTTATTATTATAGTTACATAGTCAGGTTGATAAAAGACACACGTCCATCTAGATCAGGGGTCTCCAAAGTCTGGCCCGTGGGCCACATCCGGCCCGCTAGTACACTTTATCCAGTCTGCAGTTCCCAGACTGCACTGCTGCTAGTACATCAACCACCGGCTGCATGCACAGCAACTCCGATGGGGACACAGATGTGGGGGGAGACGCTGATGGGGACACAGATGTGGGGGGAGACGCCAATGGGGACACAGATGTGGGGGGAGACGCCGATGGATACACAGATGTGGGGGGGAGACGCCGATGGATACACAGATGTGGGGGGAGACGTCGATGGATACACAGATGTGGGGGGGAGACGCCAATGGGGACACAGATGGGGGGGGAGACGCCGATGGATACACAGATGTGGGGGGGAGACGCCGATGGATACACAGATGTGGGGGGGAGACGCCGATGGATACACAGATGTGGGGGGAGACGTCGATGGATACAGATGTGGGGGGGAGACGCCGATGGATACACAGATGTGGGGGGGAGACGCCGATGGACACACAGATGTGGGGGGGAGACGCCGATGGACACACAGATGTGGGGGGGGAGACGCCGATGGATACACAGATGTGGGGGGAGACGCCGATGGATACACAGATGTGGGGGAGATGCCGATGGATACACAGATGTGGGGGAGATGCCGATGGATACACAGATGTGGGGGAGATGCCGATGGATACACAGGTGTTCGGGAGACGCCGATAGGGACACAGATGTTCGGGAGACGCCGATGGGGACACAGATGTGGGGGGGAGACGCCGATGGGGACACAGATGTGTGGGGGGAGACGCCGATGGGGACACAGATGTGGGGGGAGACGCCGATGGGGACACAGATGTGGGGGGAGACGCCGATGGGGACACAGATGTGGGGGGAGACGCCGATGGGGACACAGATGTGGGGGGAGACGCCGATGGGGACACAGATGTGGAGGAGACGCCGATGGGGACACAGATGTAGGGGGAGACGCCGATGGGGACACAGATGTGGGGGAGACGCCGATGGGGACACAGATGTGGGGGGAGACGCCGATGGGGACACAGATGTGGGGGAGACGCCGATGGGGACACGCCGATGGGGACACAGATGTGGGGGAGACGCCGATGGGGACACGCCGATGGGGACACAGATGTGGGAATCCAAATGGAATATTTTATATAGGGCATCGCTTTTCAGGGACTTCCAAGGGCCCCCCTAATTAGGGGGAGAAATAAAGGAGGATTATGGAGGAATAAAGCACACATGGACCCCCCCCCCCCCCCCCAGAATTAAAGGACAGAATTCCGGAAGGATAAAAGGTTATGGGGGTTTCCTCAGCCGGTCATTGCAACTGAAAAAGGTTTCCTCCTTTCCTCCAATGCAATCGCCATCCATACAACTTGGAAGGAGTCCACGAGCCAAATTACTTTATTTTAATCTTCTATTTTAAATGAAACATTTTTATATTTTTTTAATCTGATCCTTAAAATTAAAAAGCAGAATATGTGAGAAGCAGCGCAGTGGAGGTACAAAGGACTGATTTGAAACAAACGTTTGAACTGGAAACAATGGTGCCGTGTGCAGCCGGAGTTTGTCACGACACCGGAGCAGGTTGGGGAGTGCCGAATATTCTGGATGTTGTTCTGATGAATAATGATTTTATTTGGAGTTTTTATGAGAACTGCCACGAGCCCGAGTCACATCTGCTCGGAGGAGATAGGAAGCTCAGCGGCCCAGGCCGGCTCCGGGGGTCTCGGTGAACAATGGCGGGGGGGCAGCGCTCTCAGGAGGGGCCTTTGTCTTCCCCCGCCTGGCCTATTGAGGGCTCCGTGTTTTACTGCTGCGTCTGATAATGGCTCAGATGAGATAGAACGTCTTAATCAGTCATCGGAGGCAGGTCAACCATTAAGGGGGGGGGGGGGGGAGTCGTGTTCTTCTGGGACCGGCACAATCGGGGAGGTTTATAGGGGACATTGTGACGGCCCTGTGAAGTTCCCCACCGGGATCAGCGCCGCTAATTAGTTCTGTACACAACACAGCAGCTGCAAGGCGAAAAAATCCACATGGCATGTCCGAGGGCGCAGATTACCCAGAATCCT
Source organism: Lithobates clamitans (assembly GCA_037952925.1). NCBI lineage: Eukaryota > Metazoa > Chordata > Amphibia > Anura > Ranidae > Lithobates > Lithobates clamitans. The sequence goes on from JBBGZY010003757.1 coordinate 5,207, forward strand.
TCACAACTTCTGCCAATGCAATAGCCAACAATGACACCAACATATACCGATATACTGCCTGGTCAGTCTCTGTACCAAAGGAGCTTACACTCTAATGGCCCCCACAGTCACATACTATTATTATACATGTATATAGCTCCGAAATACTGTATACTGCAGTGCTGTACAGAGATAACTGAGCCATTCACATCAGTCTCTGTAACAGAGGAGCTTACACTCTAACGTACCCTCCCCCACAGTCACACATTATTATTATTATACATTTATATCCGGGGGGGGGGATAATGATCGTCACCCCTGCAGATTGTGTAAGTTTGCCCACTTACATAGAAATGAAGTGTCTATCATTTTTATCATAGGTGTGTTTTATATGATAGAGACAGAATATCAACCAAAAATCCAGAAAAATCACGTGATACAAATGCTATAAATGAAGTTGCAGTTCAGTGAGTAAAATAAGTATTTGATCCCCTACCAACCAACAATAATTCTGCCCCCCCACAGACTGGCTACAGTAGGTGCTCATGTGGTACACAGATTAGTCCTGTCAATGTAAGAAGGTTCTCCTAACGACAACTCGTTATGTGTATAAAAGACACCTGTCCACAGAATCTCCTTCTTCCATCCAATCCTCACCATCATGGGGAAGACCAAAGATCTGTCAGAGGACATCGGGGAGAAGATTGTAGACCTGCACAAGGCTGGAATGGGCTACAAGACCATCAGCAAGAAGCTTGGTGAGAAGGAGACAAGTGTTGGAGCGATTTTTCACAAACAGAAGAAAGACAAAAAAGTAACCATCAATCGCTCTTGGTCTGGAGCTCCATGCAAGATTTCACCTCATGGGGCGAGGATGGTCATGAGAAAAGTGAGGGATCCGCCCAGAACTACACGAGAGGAGCTTGTGAAGGATCTCAAGGCAGTTGGGACCACAGTCACCAAACAAACCATTGGGAACACAATACACCGCCATGGATTGAAATCCTGCAGCGCCAGCAAGGTCCCCCTCCTCAGGAAGACACATGTACAGGAACGTCTGAAGTCTACCAATGAACATCTAAATGATTCAGAGAAGGATTGGGAGAAAGTTCTGTGGTCAGATGAGACCAAAATTTAGCTCTTTGGCATTAACTCGACTCGCCATGTTTGGAGGAAGAAAAATGGTGACTATGACCCTAAGAACACCATCCCTACAGTCACACATCATCCCTACAGTCACACCCCATCCCTACAGTCACACCCCATCCCTACAGTCACACCCCATCCCTACAGTCACACCCCATCCCTACAGTCTCACCCCATCCCTACAGTCACACATTATCCCTACAGTCACACACCATCCCTACAGTCACACACCATCCCTACAGTCACACGGAGGTGGAAACATGATGTTTTGGGGCTGTTTCTCTGATAAAGGTTCAGGCAGACTTTGCCGCATTGAGGGGTCAATGGACGGGGCCATGTATTGTAAGATCTTGGAGGAGAACCTTCTTCCCTCATCCAGAACACTGAAGATGGGTCATGGATGGGTCTTCCAGCATGACAATGACCCAAAACATACCACCAAGGCAAGAAAGAAGATGCACATTAAGGTCATGGAGTGGCCTAGCCAGTCTCCAGACCTTAATCCTACAGAAAATGTATAAAAGGGAGCAGAACTTTTGAGTTGCCAAGCGACAGCCATGAAACCTTAAATATTTAGAGAAGATCTGTAAAGAAGAGTGGACCAAAATCCCTCCTGAGATGTGTGCAAACCTGGTCACCACCTACAATAAACGTCTGACCTCTGTGATCGCCAACAAGGGTTTCTCCACCAACTACCAAGTCATGTTTTGCTTGGGGATCAAATACTTACCGTATTTTACTCACTTAACTACAACTCCATTTATATTGGATATATTTGTATCATTTCTGAATTTTTGGTTGATATCCTGTCTCTATCATATAAAATACACCTATGATAAAAATGATAGACCCTTCATTTCTTTGTAAGTGGGCAAACTTACACAATCTGTAGGGGAGCAAATCATTATTTCCCCCACTGTAGCGCTGACATATACCACAGTGCTGTACAGAGCACACTGAGCCAATCACATCAGTCTCTGTACCAGAGGAGCTTACACTCTAATGTCCTCTCCCCCACAGTCACACACTATTATCATTATACATTTATATAGCTCTGACATATACCGCAGTGCTGTACAGAGATCACTTGGCCAGTCACATCAGAGGAGCTTACACTCTAATGTCCTCACCTTCCCTAATCTATCCACATCTTTACAAAGCTTCGCCCCCAGACACATTTTTGGGCTCTTTGTCTGGACGGAGAGCCGTCATTATCAGATGACAAATAATAATAGTAATATTGTAACAAATCTGCGGAGCGGCTCTGCAATCACCAGACCTCACAGACGCCGGGAGAAAGCCGGTCGCCATGGAAACTGTAAACCAACGCACCACGCTCAGATGGCGAATGTATTTTGAACAGGGGAGCATCGTCGACACGCCGGTCACATTTCACCTTCTTCTCATTTTCCTGGACCGGAGACAACGTAACACATTTCACAGCGGATTGTTCCGCACACAGTTGTAGCGATGTGTGTCTGATGAAGAGGTGCGACCGTGATATCGCTCTATAAACAAAGCCGTATTGATGGCGGACCACCCGCCGGGGTAATTATCAGCTTTTTATCAGAATTCTCAGAATTCGACTCAGACTCAGGAACCTTCCGGCATCACAGGGCGATCGAAAGGATGAGAACAATCGCTTCTAATTGGGACGATTAGATCATAACGAGGATTAGATCATAAATACGGCTGAATCACTCCGACTGACTGAGATCATCGCCGACATCTCAGAACCTTCAAGGAAAAATACATTTCTATTTATTTCTTCTTTGATTGCAGATTCTTAGCTGCCTCTGCTCTGTATATACTGGTCCTCGAGCCGCAGGTTGGGCTCTTTAATTTTCTGCTCTCCTAATTACAGTCTATAGAAAACCACATGACCACAAGGTGACAACGGCGATATGAGATTCCACTGCAGAAGAACAGCGTTGTCACCCTGTGATAGAAATGTCAAAAGTAATCTACTGTTTTTATACCAGTGCTATGGTATATGTCTGCACTATAGAGATGTGTATTACAGATGGAGGTGCTCTGGGGTCCCTCTGTACACCACTATGGTGTATGCCTGCACTATACATGGTGGTGCTTTGGGGTCAAATCTGTACACAACTATGGTGTCCCCATCAGAGTCTCCCCCACATCTGTCTCCTTCAGGGTCACCCCCACATCTGTGTCCCCATCAGGGTCCCCCCCACATCTGTTTCCCCATCAGTTTCCCCCCCACATCTGTGTCCCCATCAGGGTCCCCCCCACATCTGTGTCCTCATAAGGGTCACCCCCCACATCTGTGTCCCCATAAGTGTCACCCCCCACATCTGTGTCCCCATAAGGGTCACCCCCAAATCTGTTTCCTTCAGGGTCCCCCCCACATCTGTGTCCCCATCAGGGTCCCCCCCACATCTGTGTCCCCATCAGGGTCCCCCCCACATCTGTGTCCCCATCAGGGTCCCCCCCACATCTGTGTCCCCATCAGGCTCCCCCCCCACATCTGTGTCCCCATCAGGCTCCCCCCCACATCTGTGTCCCCATCAGGCTCCCCCCCACATCTGTGTCCCCATCAGGCTCCCCCCCACATCTGTGTCCCCATCAGGGTCCCCCCACATCTGTGTCCTCATCAGGGTCCCCCCACATCTGTGTCCTCATCAGGGTCCCACCCACATCTGTGTCCCCATCAGGGTCCCCCCCACATCTGTGTCCTCATCAGGGTCTCCCCCACATCTGTGTCCCCATCAGGGTCCCACCCACATCTGTGTCCCCATCAGGGTCCCCCCCACATCTGTGTCCTCATCAGGGTCTCCCCCACATCTGTGTCCTCATCAGGGTCTTCCCCACATCTGTGTCCCCATCAGGGTCCCCCCCACATCTGTGTCCCCATCAAGGTCCCCCCCACATCTGTGTCCCCATCAGGGTCACCCCTCACATCTGTGTCCCCATCAGGGTCACCTCCACATCTGTGTCCCCATCAGGGTCACCTCCACATCTGTGTCCCCATCAGAGTCTCCCCCAAATCTGTGTCCCCATCAGAGTCTCCCCCACATCTGTGTCCCCATCAGGGTCCCCCCCAAATCTGTGTCCTCATCAGTTTACTCCCCACATCTTTGTCTCCTTCAGAGTCTCCCCCACATCTGTGTCCCCATCAGAGTCTCCCCCCACATCTGTGTCCCCATCAGAGTCTCCCCCCACATCTGTGTCCCCATCAGAGTCTCCCCCCACATCTGTGTCCCCATCAGAGTCTCCCCCCACATCTGTGTCCCCATCACAGTCTCCCCCCACATCTGTGTCCCCATCAGAGTCTCCCCCCACATCTGTGTCCCCATTAGGGTCCCCCCCACATCTGTGTCCCCATCAGGGTCTCCCCCCACATCTGTGTCCCCATCAGGGTCATCCCCAAATCTGTGTCCCCGTCAGGGTCACCTCCACATCTGTGTCCCCATCAGGGTCACCTCCACATCAGTCTCCCTGCACTTTGTCAAGCACACATTTTTCTCTTACATTAGAAGGGACACAAATTTAAACAGCAGGTGAGAGCTGGGAAGTGCCAAACTGTTCACATCATTGGTTGCTAGGATGCTGGCGGTCCGAGCAACCAAGTCAAGTCGTAGAGGGCGTCACTCTGTAAAGCACTATGGTATATGTCAGCACTACAGTTGTGTGTAGTACAGATGGAGGTGCTCTGGGGTCCCTCTGTACACCGCCATGGTATATACCTGCACTATAGATAGTGGTGCTCTGGGGTCCAATCTGTACAGCACTATGGTGTATGTCGGCACTAGAGATGTTTGTAGTACACATGGTGGTGCTCCGGGGTCCCTCTGTACAGCACTACGCTATATGTCAGCGCTACAGTTGTATTAAAGATGGAGGTACTCTGGGGTTCCTCTGTACACCGCTATGGTATATGTCTGTACTACACACATCTAGTGTCTTTATTCTCATGCTGGCAAGAACACACTTCCCTTCATAAGGTGACAACACTCACTATACTGAATCTATGTAGAAGTGTTGTCCCCCTAGGACAGGAATACAGAACCCCTCCACCTCTCCTCTGTAACAGAGGGGAGGTGCTTTGTAGTCCACGGCATGAAGTACAGGGAATAGATACCGAACGGCCACTCTGAAGCCCTTCAATAGATTATCCCAATTTAAAAAAGATGCAAGTCTCAGTGCGCTCAGCACTAAGCGCCGTCGTCATGCTGGGACTTGTAGTTCTGGCACATCTGGAGAGCCGCAGACCAGCAGATGCACTTCCCAAGTCCCCGGCTTTGTGAGGCTTCAGCTGCAGTTTTTTCCAAGCCTCAAATTGTCACAAATGAAAAACAGCGATTCCACATGGCGGCACACAATCTCCTCCGCCCTCTCTGAACACGATGTTCATGACACAACCGCTGACAGCTCCAAATCAGCACGCTGCAGAACGCCGCTGCCATCGCCGCAGCCCAAATATATCAATCTGATCCTGGCAGAGAGGACTCCGCGGGACGGGGGATCAATACTCTACAGACGGCTTACAAATACAGGAAAAGGTCTTTTTGTTCTGCCGGGGCCATGCATCAAAATCAGTGTCACCCTCCTCTACTCGCCGCTCGGCGGGAAGGAGCGCGCGGTAAAGGAGGAAGCTAAAAGACAACAGGAGACGTCTTCTCTGATCTCCATACCGGCATCAACATAAAATATATATTTACTTATTTATTAGGAGAATGTTTGCCGGGGCAATCAGGCCATCCAACGAGCAATATATAAAATGTTTGTAAGCAGGAATGACACACTCCAAATTTATTGAAAAATTTACAAAGAAACAAAAAACAAACACGTTCCATAATCCCCTTGTTCACATTGCCGCAACCTTGAACCCGACATCCCGGCGCAACTTCATCGCGGCTTGCATACCATTTCTTTAAACAGAAGTCAATGCAAGTCATGTTGAGGTTGCAGCAAAGTAGCGCAGGAACCGTTTTTCTAAGTTGGAGCGACTCGAGTCGCACAGATTAGAACGGTTCCATTGCCGGTAATGTGGCGCGACTTGTCATGTGACTTTGTACTCTCTAGTTGCATGACAAGACGCAGCAGTGTGAACCGGGACTAAAGCATAAGGTTTGTTACTTTGTAACTATTTCAATACATTTTGAGTGCAGCAATCCCTCTTTGTAGTATATACACACACGGTATATATTAATAACAATAATAATATACATATTACTAATCAGATATAAAGTAAAACAAATAGTGCTGTGAAAAAGTATTTGCCCCCTTTCTGATTTTTTTTTTTTTTTGCATATTTGCCGCACTTAAATGATTCCGATCGTCAAATAAATGTTACTATTACACAAAGATAACCCCGAGGAAATACAAAATGCAGTTTTGAAATGATGATTTAAATTATTAAAAGGGAAAAAAAGCTGTCCAAACATGAAAAAGTAATTGCCCCCCCTAAACCTAATACCTGGTCAGTCCACCCTTGGCGGAAACAACTGCAATCCAGCGTTTGCGATAACTGGCGATGAGTATTTCACATCGCTGTGGAGGAATTTTGGCGCACTCTTCTTTGTAGAATTGTTTGAATTGAGCCACGTTGGAGGGTTTTCCAGCATGAATGGCCTTTGTTGAAAGTCACGTCACAGCATCTCGATAGAATTTCAGTCCGGACTTTGACTAGGCCACTCTAAATCCTTCATTTTTGTTTTTTGAGCCATTCAGAGGTGGACTTGCTGGTAGGTTTGGGATCCTTGTCCTGCTGCATAACCCAAGTGTGCTTGAGCATGAGGTCAGGAACTGATGGGCGGACATTCTCCTTCAGGATTTTCTGGTAGAGCTCAGAATTCATGGTTCCATCAATGATGGCGAGTCTTCCAGCTCCAGACCATCACACTACCACCACCATGTCCGGCTGTTGGGATGATGTTCTTGTTATGAAAGGCTGTGTTAGCTTTACACCACATGTAACGGGACGCACACCTTTCCAAAAGTTCAACTTTTCTCTCATCAATACACAGAATATTTGTCCAAATATTTTGGGGATAATTCAAATGTTTTTGATAAATGTGAGAAGAGCCTTTGTGTTCTTTTTGGTCAGCAGTGGCTTTGACCTTGGAACTCCCCCATGGACGCCATTTATGCCCCCAGTCTCTTTCTTATTCTTTAATCCATGAACACTGACCTTACCTGAGGGAAGTGAGGTCTGCAGGTCTTTAGATGTTGTTCTGGGTTCTCTTATGACCTCCTGGATGAGTCCTCGTTGTGCTCTTGGAGTAAATTTTGGTCAGCCGGCCACTCCTGGGAAGATTCACCACTGCCATTCTGAAGCTTCCCTCCAACCACTTTGCATATTATTTTATATATACTGCGATTCGGTACTTGCCAAATATGCTGCAGAATTGTCACTCCACTGATTCTGGCTGCAGCCATTTTAACTGTGGGCAGCTGAAGCTGCTGCCTGTTCACTTCCTGGATCTACACAGACACACAGAGGCACACCTCCAGCTCTGCAGCTCTCACTGGCCCTCTTATGACTCATCACACACACACACACACCTCCCTTCCTGGCAAACTCTCACGAGAGTGATAGAGAGCTGTGTATGATGTCATAATCCTAGGCTAATGACCAGACAAGAATCAGGAAGTGGGCTGTATAAGGGATTTACTGGTAGAAAAAAAATGTTTTACTATCCAATGTTAAAACAACAACAACAAGGGCTGAAGATTTAATTAATGGAAAGATGAAAAAATGACTGAAGTTCAGCTTTAAGTGATTTCTTGATTCAACAGGTCTGGCAGTAATCAGGCCTGGGTGTGGCAACTAAAATTTAACTCAGCTTTCCAAAAAAAATTGTGTGTTAAATCACAGTTCATTCATGATTTGGGGGGGGGGGCTTACTTTCTCACATAGGGCCAGGCAGGTTTGGACAGCTTTTTCCCCTCAATAAATGAAATCATCATCTAAAAACCAAATTTTTGGATTTACTTGGGTTATATTAAAATTTTTTTGATGATCTGAATCATAGAAGTGTGATAAATATGCAAAAAAAAAAAAAAACAGGAAGGGGCAAATACCTTTTCAGGTGTTCTATCATAAAGGAAAAGTATACAGCAATGACAAAGATAATTCTTATCCAAGAACCCTGGAGAATGTATAAAACAGATAACAAAGTGATACAAATGACTATATTACAACGATTGTATTACTTTCGTGTAAAACTACCTATTATAATTGTTGTATCCTTTACCTTTATGATGGAACCATCTGAGTTACTTTGTATCCCATTTTGGAACACAGCAAAGATCTGAAATGTGCTGCAACCATTTGGATACAAATATACACGCAAATAGATTTTATCATTCTTGTGTGATTTCTCGGTGGCATATAGAAGGTCCCATCCATGGTCCCCCTGCCTCGCCTGGCACTTAAAGGGGAGGGGGGGGGGGGTTTGTTCTAATAAAAAAAATATACCAACTCAAAAACATATTTAAAATGGATATCTAGTCTCTAAGAAGGGCTTTTCATGAAGACTCTTTAGTAAGAAACCTAGCAACAATCAGAGAACATAACTAAGCGGTTAGCACTTCCGCCTGGCAGCACTGGGGTCATGGGTTCGAATCCCGACCACGGCACTACCTGCCTGGAGGCTGCACGTTCTGCCTGTGTGGGTTTCCTCCGGGTACTCCGGTTTCCTCCCACACTTAAGACATGCTGGGAGGTTATTTGGCTCCTGTCTAAACTGGCCCTTCCTAGTATGTGTATGTATGAATGTGAGTTAGGGCCCTTAGATTGTAAGCTCCTTGGGGGTAGGGACTGATGTGAATGTATAATATATATAGATGTAAAGTGCTGCATAAATTTACAGCACTTTCCAAGAACCTGTGATAAATCAATAAAATAACAGAACAGCTTTGTAACATTGGAAATACTCTGGGGTCCCTCTGTACAGCACCATGGTATATGTCAGCACTACAGTTGTGTGTAGTACAGATGGAGGTACTTTAGGGTCCCTCTGTACAGCACCATGGTATATGTCAGCACTACAGTTGTGTGTAGTACAGATGGAGGTACTCCGGGGGTTCCTCTATACATTGCTTTGGTATATGTCTACAACACACATCTATAATGTCTTTATTCTCATGCTGCCAGTAACACACTTATCATCAGGTAACAATACTCAACCATTATACTGAATCTATGGAGAAGTGTTGTAACCCCAGGACAGGAGTACAGAACCCCTCCACCTAGTATGTATATGTATGAATGTGAGTTAGGGACCTTAGACTGTAAGCTCCTTGAGGGCAGGGACTGATGTGAATGTATGATAATATACAGTAAAGCCTTGGATCGCGAGCATAACTCGTTCCAGAAACATGCTTGTAATCCAAAGCACTTGTATATCAAAGCGAATTTCCCCATAAGAAATAATGGAAACTCAAATAATTCGTTTGACAACCATTTATTCATAAATCCTTCAGTTTATAGTCCATATAAAAAGATTATAGCAATGTGATTTGGTTGCGTAACCACAAAATGTCCATCCACAAATAGAAGCCTCCACAAGGGGATTAGAAAAAAAATCCAGCAGGAGCTCCAGAGTATAAAAGAGAAGAGAGGAGCCTCTAAGTGTAGCAATAAGTTGCTAAATGTTGTACTTTCACTTAATGTAACCATATTGCTACACTTAGAGGCACCTCTCTTCTCTATTATACTCAGTTGTGACATGACGCTACTTGTATATCAAGACATCGCTTGTATATCAAGTCAAAAGAAATTTAAAAAATTTGCTCGTCTTGCAAAACGCTCTCAAACCAAGGTTTTACTGTATATAGATGTAAAGCGCTGCGTAAATTTACATTGCTATACAAGTACCTGTGATAAATAATAAAATAACAGAACGGCTTTGTAACATCACCTGCTGCACGTCCTGCTGAAAGACGCAGAGCTGTAGCCGCTGGTGAAGCCGGACCTTGCGGTGCTGCCATATACTTTCCAAGCGGCGCTGGTGGTGTAGGACTTCGTGGACCACGTCGAGGACCTGGTGGACAGCCTTGGAGTAGTTGGCGGTGGCTGTGAGGGACTCTGCGTTGCCGGGGCTGAGCGGACGCTGCAATACGTCCAGCAAAGCCTTCCCGTCCTGACTGACCTGTATGGAGAAGAGAGCAAAGGACTGTACATAGGACCAGATAAGAGAACAACGAGCAGACAATACAAGACGGTCTATTAGAAATAAGGAATCATTTTTCCTTTCCATTTCACAGCAGCCTGGAAGTGAGATTGTGCTCCAGAAAAAAAAAGAAAAAGTAGGACTGAAAATGGGGGACCAACAATGAAAGAACCAAGAGGCGCTGGGACTTCAAAAGGTATTCATTTAGAGAAAAATGAGAAAGTCATCTTTTTGGTGAAGCTCCTGACATATAACAAGGAATTCCCAATGGGGGCAACAGGAGGAGCACCAATCCAAATAGTGGAAGAATCCAAATTCCTTTAATTATTCCCAATATGTTCAGACAAAAAATTAAAAGCATTTCAGGGGCCAAACTGCTCCCCATTGATCAAGATTCAGATAATTTAAGTATTAAAGGATTCCATTTAACACTTCAACAGACTGATCTGTAGGAGTATCTCACAAAAGTAAGTACATCCCTCACTCACATCTCTGTAAATCTTTTCTTCTCTCTTTTCATGTGACAACACTGAAGAAATGACACTTTGCTACAATGTAAAGTAGTGAGTGTACAGCTTGTATAACAGTGTAAATTTTCTGTCCTCTCAAAATAACTCAACACACAGCCATTAATGTCTAAACCGCTGGCAACAAAAGTCAGTACACCCCTAAGTGAAAAAGTCCAAATTGAGCCCAATTAGCCATTTTCCCTCCCCAGTGTCATGTGACTCGTTAGTGTTGCAAGGTCTCAGGTGTGAATGGGGAGCAGGTGTGTTAAATTTGGTGTTATCGCTCTCACTCTCTCATACTGGTCACTGGAAGTACAACATGGCACCTCATGGCAAAGAACTCTCTGAGGATCTGAAATAAAGAATTGTTGCTCTACATAAAGATGGCCTAGGCTATAAGAAGATTGCCAAGACCCTGAAACTGAGCTGCAGCACGGTGACCAAGACCATACAGCTGTATAACAGGACGGGTTCCCCTCAGAACAGGCCTCGCCATGGTCCACAAAGAAGTTGAGGTCACGTGCTCAGCGTCATATCCAGAGGTTGTCTTTGGGAAATAGACGTATGAGTGCTGCCAGCATTGCTGCAGAGGTTGTAGGGGTGGGGGGTCAGCCTGTCAGTGCTCAGACCATACGCCGCACACTGCATCAAATTGGTCTGCATGGCTGTCATCCCAGAAGGAAGCCTCTTCTAAAGATGATGCCCAAGAAAGCCCTCAAACAGTTTGCTGAAGACAAGCAGACTAAGGACATGGATTACTGGAACCATGTCCTGTGGTCTGATGAGACCAAGATAAACGTATTTGGTTCAGATGGTGACAAGCGTGTGTGGGGGCAACCAGGTGAGAAGGACAAAGACAAGTGTGTCTTGTCTACAGACAAGCATGGTGGTGGGAGTGTCATGGTCTGGGGCTGCACGAGTGCTGCCGGCACTGGGGGGCTACAGATCATTGAGGGAACCATGAGTGCCAACATGTACTGTGACATACTGAAGCAGAGCATGATCCCCTCCCTTCAGAGACTGGACCGCAGGGCAGTATTCCAACATGATAACCACCCCAAACACCTCCAAGACCACCACTGCCTTGCTAAAGAAGCTGAGGGTAAAGGTGATGGACTGGCCAAGCATGTCTCCAGACCTAAACCCTATTGATCATCTGTGGGACATCCTCAAAACGGAAGGTGGAGGAGTGCAAGGTCTCTAACATCCACCAGCTCTGTGATGTCATCATGGGGGAGGGGAAGAGGACTCCAGTGACAACCTGTGAAGCTCTGGTGACCTCCATGTCCAAGAGGGTTAAGGCAGTGCTGGAAAATAATGGTGGCCACACAAAATATTGACACTTTGGGCCCAATTTGGAGATTTTCACTTAGGGGTGTACTGACTTTTGTTGCCAGCGGTTTAGACATTAACGGCTGTGTGTTGAGTTATTTTGAGGGGACAGCAAATTTACACTGTTATACAAGCTGTACACTCACTACTTTACATTGTAGACAAGTGTCATTTCTTCAGTGTTGTCACATGAAAAGATTTACAAATATATGAGGGGTGTACTTACTTTTGTCAGATACTGTAGCTGGATGATCAGTGAAGAGCTGGACCGGTATCAGCAGTGGAAATATGAGCAGTTTTGGTTCCCAAAACGCATTGGCGTCTTATCAGATTATACTGTGAATAATTAAAACAAACCTCCCCCCTACACAGAAACACAAGCATCCCTATATGGGGGGTTAACCACTTGGCCTACAGAAGGTTTACTTTAACTGACAATTCATACAACGCTGCACCCACATGACATTTATATCATTTCTTTCACACAAATAGAGCTTTCTTTTGGTGGCAAATTTGATTAGCATTGAGTTTATGTTTTTTTTTTTATTATTATATAAACAAAAAAAAGTGTCTGTGCACTGTTTGCTGCCCTCCCCCCAAAAAATACCACCGATATTATGTAAAAAAAAAAATTAAATAATTAGATATTTTAAAAAAAAAATTAAACATTTTATTTTCCTTTTTAACTTTTTTTTTCTTTTTTTTACATTTTTTATTCAGTAGTTCAGTGTCAGTGTACTACTCAGGGGGTTGATCAGGATATTTATTTATTTTTTTTACACTTTGATTTACAGTGATGATCAAAACAGCGCCGTTTTGAACTCTCATTATTGTGTTACATTCATTAGAGCTGTGATTTACTATTGTAATGCAGTGATTGGCCCACAGCTATCACATGGTACAGGGTGTTGTGGTTGGCCCAGGTACTATATCATAACTGTGGGCTAATCACAGCATCCCTATAGGAAACACCGCTGTTATGCAATCACATGATCACCCGGTCGATCAAAGCGGATAGGTACCTGAAGCGAGGCAAGATGATGTAGATGTACATAACCACACCTGGCCACACCGCCCGGCCGCAGTAAATGTACCGTGGCCGTTGGGCAAGTGGTTAAAAAGACTTTGATAGTTGTTTGTAAACAAACATTTTGCAGGAAAAATTAAACTTGCCTTACGTCTTGATTTTCCTGAGGCACTGGTGGGATAGCCAGGGCCTCACAGATGCACCCTGGGAAGGCTACGTCACCAGTGCCCTTCTGGGTGATCTCGTCGTAAAACGGCAAGATCTGATCACAAAATAAAAAAGAAAAAGAAAAAAAGATAAAAAAAGGAAGAAAAAAAAAACGCATGCGCAAGACGAGGTGCAAAAACCAACTTTGGTTCGGCAGAGAAGAGGGAAGAAGTCGGACGCTGATGACTTTTATAAAGGTAGCGGCGAGGATTCCTGACCGGCGGGGGGGACCGAGCAAAGAGACCGGGGAAATAGAACATGGAGGAAGCCGCTAAGTACTGCTACTTTAACTCAATAGTTACATTTCTAGTTTTAGTTACATTTTTAGTTAGACTTTTATTAGTTACATTGATAGGAAGTGGGGGTTGGGGGGGGGCATTACAAGCATTTTGGTTCACTGTTTGGTTTGTACTTTTATGTTCTCAGGATGGAGGCAAAACCCGGCATGTCAGGTCCGGATCTACATGAATAATTCTCAGTACATTACAAGGTCCAGGCGATGTATAGAGCGACATGTACGGAGTTAATAATGAAGACCTGACATTGGCGCAGGCGGCGAGGGGTCGCCCTCGGGTACAGATCTCCCAGTGACCTCTATGACCCCTCATAGTACATAGGACACAATGGTCACTCACCTCGGTGTAGGCCTGTGTCACCTCCTCATACAGAGTCTGATGATGATGGATGGCCATTTCCAGTGCCTGCATCTCCGAGGGCAGACCGCCGTCATTACACATCTTACACCACGTGTCCACGCCGGAGAGGAACTGCAATACAAACCAACCAGTCAGAGAGAGAACACGGCATATCCATTCACAACCTCAGTCCCTGAACATGGTGACCCCAGATATCAGCTACAGGCTGTACCGGGACAGGGTTGTCCAGCGCCCCCAGGGCAAGGATGAGGAACTGCACCACCTCCCTCCACTGATAATACATACCACAGAACGGGTTTACTGCCCTGTGTCCATTTTCTCAGCCTTCTTGTTTCGCTGTGCCCAGGGCGGCTGCCCCTCCTGCCCATCCCTCGTCCCAGTCACGCTGAGGGGCTTATCTATAAACTACAATTAAAGCTGAACTCCAGGCACTAAAACAACTTTCAGAGTTCTCCCTCTTCACTTCCTGTCCTACTGACAAAGTTTTTCCAGACAGGAAGTGAGGAAAAATCTGTAAAGGGGACATCAGGGATGAGGGAATAATTGGCTACTCCTGCGTCCAATGCTTATGACTGATATTTGGACATTCGTCTTCATACTGACCACACATTACATACAGACAACTCTGAAGACGGAATTTAGCTGAATTATATGATGGGGGGGGGGGGGGGACGACTCTATATTCTATTCCAGGGACGGGGGGGGGCCGACTCTATATTCCAGGGACGGGGGGACGGGGGACCCTATATTCCAGGGACGGGGGGGGCGACCCTATATTCCAGGGACGGGGGGGGCGACTCTATATTCCAGGGACGGGGGGACGGGGGACCCTATATTCCAGGGACGGGGGACCCTATATTCCAGGGACGGGGGGACGGGGGACCCTATATTCCAGGGACGGGGGGACCCTATATTCCAGGGACGGGGGACCCTATATTCCAGGGACGGGGGACCCTATATTCCAGGGACGGGCGGACGGACGACTCTATATTCCAGGGACGGGGCGGACGGACGACTCTATATTCCAGGGACGGGGCGGACGGACGACTCTATATTCCAGGGACGGGGGACCGATATATATTCCAGGGACGGGGGACCGTACGACAATATATATTCCAGGGACGGGGGGACCGTACGACAATATATATTCCAGGGACGGGGGACCGTATATTCCAGGGACGGGGGACCTTATATTCCAGGGACGGGGGACCTTATATTCCAGGGACGGGGGACCGTATATTCCAGGGACGGGGACCGTATATTCCAGGGACGGGGGACCGTATATTCCAGGGACGGGGGGACCGTATATTCCAGGGACGGGGGACCGTATATTCCAGGGACGGGGACCGTATATTCCAGGGACGGGGGACCGTATATTCCAGGGACGGGGGACCGTATATTCCAGGGACGGGGGGACCGTATATTCCAGGGACGGGGGACCGTATATTCCAGGGACGGGGACTGTATATTCCAGGGATGGGGGACCGTATATTCCAGGGACGGGGACTGTATATTCCAGGGACGGGGACTGTATATTCCAGGGACGGGGACCGTATATTCCAGGGACGGGGACTGTATATTCCAGGGACGGGGACTGTATATTCCAGGGACGGGGACCGTATATTCCAGGGACGGGGACCGTATATTCCAGGGACGGGGGACCGTATATTCCAGGGACGGGGGACCGTATATTCCAGGGACGGGGGACCGTATATTCCAGGGACGGGGACCGTATATTCCAGGGACGGGGACCGTATATTCCAGGGACGGGGGACTGTATATTCCAGGGATGGGGGACCGTATATTCCAGGGACGGGGACCGTATATTCCAGGGACGGGGACTGTATATTCCAGGGACGGGGACCGTATATTCCAGGGACGGGGACCGTATATTCCAGGGACGGGGGACCGTATATTCCAGGGACGGGGGACCGTATATTCCAGGGACGGGGGACCGTATATTCCAGGGACGGGGGACCGTATATTCCAGGGACGGGGACCGTATATTCCAGGGACGGGGGACCGTATATTCCAGGGACGGGGGACCGTATATTCCAGGGACGGGGGACCGTATATTCCAGGGACGGGGGACCGTATATTCCAGGGACGGGGGACCGTATATTCCAGGGACGGGGGACCTTATATTCCAGGGACGGGGACTGTATATTCCAGGGACGGGGGACCGTATATTCCAGGGACGGGGACCGTATATTCCAGGGACGGGGACCGTATATTCCAGGGACGGGGACCGTATATTCCAGGGACGGGGACTGTATATTCCAGGGACGGGGACTGTATATTCCAGGGACGGGGGACTGTATATTGAAGGGACGGGGACTGTATATTCCAGGGACGGGGACTGTATATTCCAGGGATGGGGACTGTATATTCCAGGGATGGGGACTTCAGTAATTGCTATGAATACAGCCCAATCCATGTGGAGCAATCACTGTACAGATACTGCGGGATCTCGGTCGCCTCCCACATCATTATCTCCTCTCTGAGCCGCCCGGCTTCAAAGCCCAGAAGAACAGAACTGGAGCAGCGACTAACCTGAGACTGAGCGGGGACTGGGACTGCTACACTACAGATTGGGGGGGGCAGGGTGGCAGGAGAGAAAGAGGGGGGTTGGGAGGATGAGGGGGGGGAGAGGAAGAGGAAGGGGGGGGAGAGAGGAAGAGGGGAAGGAGGGGAAGAGAGGAAGAGGGAGGAGGGAAGAGAGGAAGAGGAAGGAGGGAAGGGGAGGAAGAGGAAGGGGAAAGAGAGGAAGAAGGGGAGGAAGAGAGGAAGAAGAAGAAGGGGGGGAAGAGAGGAAGAAGAAGAAGGTGGGGAAGAGAGGAAGAAGAAGAAGGGGGGAAGAGAGGAAGAAGAAGAAGGGGGGGAAGCGAGGAAGAAGAAGAAGGGGGGGAAGCGAGGAAGAAGAAGAAGGGGGGGAAGAGAGGAAGAGGAAGGGGGGGAAGAGAGGAAGAGGAAGGGGGGTGAGGGGAAGAGGAAGGAGAAGGGGGGAGGAAGAGGAAGGGGGAAGAGGAAGAGGAAGGGGGAAGAGGAAGAGGAAGGGGGAAGAGGAAGAGGAAGGGGGAAGAGGGAAGAGGAAGGGGGAAAGAGAAAAAGGAAGAGGAAGGGGTGAAGGGGGAGAGGAGGGGGGAGGGGGAGGGAGAGAAAGGTGGTAGAGTGAGAGACAAAGAGATAGAGAAGGATCATGACGAGGAAGGAGGGATGAGGGTCAGAGAAGGGGGATGGGGGGTTAGTGGGAGAATAGGGGAGGGAGGAGAGAAGGGAAAGAGAAAAGCTGTTGGGGATGTGTAGAAGATGGGGGTGAAAAAGGGATGGTGGTAGGAAGAAAGTGGGGGGGTAGAGGAAGGTGGAGGGGGGGAGGGGGGATAGGAAGGGTTGGGGGGGGGGCATGGTGGGGGAAGGGGAAGGTGAAAGGGGAGAGGAGAGAAAGAAGAGGGCAGGGGGGTGGTGGTAGGAAGAAGGGGGGGGGGGGGGGTGTTAAGACGGTGGTGGTCGAGGGGGGGGGGGGGTTCTAGTGAGAGAGAAAAAGTCAGACAGACACGGAGGGCGGGATCGTGGCGCATGATTGATCAGGGAATCGGGTTTTGAGCACAGACATACAATGAAAAGGGCAATGATGACACATAATCAATAATCTCTCCCTTTCCAGGTTATTAAATAAACTTTTAGTGAAAGTTCAGTGGAGGCATCAAAATAAAGCAGTAATCATGAATCGCTCTCTCCTCACCTGCTTCTGTGCTGCAGATATTGGGACAGAACCTTTCAGTCGATTTACTGAAATCTTTTAGAAGGAATGCTAAGTGGGGGGGGGTTCTTTACTATAATCCCTGAAATAACCCTTGGAAATGGAAGCAAGGAGACATCCCCAGTGTAGTAAACCCGAGGACAATGCTGGAGATGCCACATTCCATTATCTGAGCCAATAACAAGAGCGGGGATGAGGATTATGGGGAAAAATTGACATCACAGTGAATATTATTGTCATTGTTGCAACAGAAGGTAATGTATGAGCGTCCGTATCCCCCTCCCCCCCAGGATATGACTGTCCTCACCTGCTCGGCCTTCTGATGGAACACGGCGGACATGGCCAGGATGGTGCTCCTCTCGTCCAGAGCCGCCGCAAAGCTCTTCCACTCCTGATCCAGCTGGGTGGAGATCTGTTTGATCTGTTGGGAGGCGTAGTGACCGGCTTCACTCAGGCGGGAGGCCACCGACATGATGCGATTTATGTTGACATACGCATTCTGAAACAACAAGAGAGTCATTGTGAATTGGGGGGTCACTTATTGACATTGTGAATTGGGGGGTCACCTATGGACATTGTGAATTGGGGGGTCACCTATGGACATTGTGAATTAGGGGGTCACCTATGGACAATGTGAATTGGGGGGTCACCTATGGACATTGTGAATTGGGGGGGGGGTCACCTAGAGACATTGCAGATCAGGTCATCCAAAGTCATTGTGAATTGGGGGGTCGTCTAAGGACAATGAATTTTGGGATCATCTAGAGACATCTTGAATTGGGGGGGGGGGGGGTCTAGAGACATTGTGAAATAGGTAAGAGGGGAGGGTGAATTGGGACAGGTCATCCAGAGACATTTTGAATTAGGGGGGTCTTCTAGAGACATTGTGAAATGGGGGGGGTAATTTACAGACATTGAGAATTGGGGGGGGGGGGGGTCATCTATGGACATTGTGATTTGGAGGATCATCTAGAGATATTTTGAACTGGAGGTCATTGTGAATTGGAGGGACACTGTGAAATGGGGGGAGGGGGGGGGGTCATCTAGAGGCATTGCAGATGAGGTCATCCAGAAACATTGTGAATTTGAGGGTGAGCTAAGGACATTGTGAATTTGGGGGTCACCTAAGGACACACTGAATTTTGGGATCATCTAGAGACATTGTGAAATGGTGAGAGGGTCAGCTAAGGACATTGTGAATTGGGGAGGGGTGGTCCAGAGACATTTTGAATGGGGAAGGTCATCTAGAGGCATTATAAATATGGGGAGGGGGTAATCTACAGACATTGTGAATTGGGGGGTCATCTATGGATGAGGATCATGTACAGACATTTTGAACTGGGGGTCATCTGGAGACATAGTGAATTTGGGGGGTCATCTACAGACATTGTGAAATGGGAGGGGGGTGTAATCTACATTGTAATTGGGGGGTCACCTATGGACATTGTGAATTGGGGGGGTCACCTATGGACATTGTTAATTGGGGGGGGGGTCACCTATGGACATTGTTAATTGGGGGGGGGTCACCTATGGACATTGTGAATGGGGGGGTCACCTATGGACATTGTGAATGGGGGGGGTCACCTATGGACATTGTTAATTGGGGGGGATCACCTATGGACATTGTTAATTGTGGGGGGGTCACCTATGGACATTGTGAATTGGGGGTCACCTATGGACATTGTGAATTGGGGGGTCACCTATGGACATTGTGAATTGGGGGGTCACCTATGGTCATTGTGAATGGGGGGGTCACCTATGGATATTGTGAATTGGGGGGTGGTCACCTATGGACATTGTGAATGGGGGGTTAACCTATGGACATTGTGAATGGGGGGGTCACCTATGGACATTGTGAATGGCGGGTCACCTATGGACATTGTGAATGGGGGGGTCACCTATGAACATTGTGAATGGGGGGGGTCACCTATGGACATTGTGAATGGGGGGGTCACCTATGGACATTGTGAATGGGGGGGGGTCACCTATGGACATTGTTAATTGGGGGGGATCACCTATGGACATTGTTAATTGTGGGGGGGGTCACCTATGGACATTGTGAATTGGGGGTCACCTATGGACATTGTGAATGGGGGGAGTCACCTATGGACATTGTGAATGGGGGGAGTCACCTATGGACATTGTGAATGGGGGGGAGTCACCTATGGACATTGTGAATGGGGGGTCACCTATGGACATTGTGATTGGGGGGGGTCACCTATGGACATTGTGAATGGGGGGGTCACCTATGGACATTGTGAATGGGGGGGTCACCTTTGGACATTGTGAATTGGGGGGGCACCTATGGACATTGTGAATTGGGGGGTCACCTATGGACATTGTGAATGGGGGGGCACCTATGGACATTGTGAATTGGGGGGGGGGGTCATCTAGAGGTATTCAGAATCAGGGAGTCATCTAGAGACATTGTGAATTTGGGGGTGAGCTAAAGACATTGTTAAATGGGGAGATCACATAAGGACACTGAATTATTGGGTAATCTAAAGGCATTTTAAATTGGGGGGGTAAAGGATATTGGGAATTGGGGGGTCATCTAGAGGCATTGTGCATCGGGGGGCCATCTAAGGACATTGTGAATGGGGGGGGGGGTCATATAAGGACATTGTGAATGGGGGGGTCATCTAAGGACATTGTGAATGGGGGGGGTCATCTAAGGACATTGTGAATGGGGGGGGTCATCTAGAGGCATTGTGAATGGGGGGGGGGGTCATCTAAGGACATTGTGAATGGGAGGGTCATCTAAGGACATTGTGAATTGAGGGGGGTCATCTAAGAACATCGGTGAGACAGATGCACTTCTCCTCGAAATGACGCAGAAACAAACCCTAATAATGTGATAAAAATATAGATAACACTGCACACCTCTTCATATGTTGTATATAACAAAATATAATTAACCATCAAATTACTGTACATCATAAACAATCAGAACAAATAATGATTTTTAAGATCTCTCGGCAAATCCTTCGCATACAAAATAAAATTGGCAAACGTCCTTCTCCGATGATGTGATGATGATAATTACATATATATGGATCAAAGTATCAAAAACACCCCAACTCAGGATATAGGAGACGGTTTATTTGTACTTTGCACACAGATGATCAGTCTGATGGATAATCGATACATTGTTATAGAACACATTAGAAGAGGTGCGATGTATTACAATGTTATATCTATTTTTTGATGTTCCACTATTTGGATCAGATTTGCCCTTTCTGGAGCTGGAAGGGGCTCTGAATTGGGGCAATTTGGTGGATTTTAGGTGACCTCTGACCCCTATCAGACTGAAGAGTGAAATTCATGCAAATAAATGAATC
>JBBGZY010003758.1:0-31650 GCA_037952925.1 Lithobates clamitans
CAATGTAGAGACTATACTTAAGAAGGGGGAGGAGGCTTTTACCCTTATAAGATACCTTTAAACAGATAGGTTATTTCCATTATGATATACTAAGAATTACATTATATATATTATTGATAGATCATTTATTTTATTTAAACCCCCCCCTTTCTCTCCCCCCCCTCTCTTTCCTTCCCCCCCCCCTTTTTCTTCCCCCTTCCCCTTCCCCCCCCCCCCCCTTCCCCTCCTCCTCCCTCCCCCCCCCTCTTCTTCCTCCCTTCTGCGGATCTTTTCCTACCCCCTATTTCCCTCTCTCCTTCCTTTTTTCCCCCCTTCCCTTTACCCCCCCTCCCCCCTTTCCCCTTTTCCCTTGGTTCCTTATCCCCCTTTTTTCCCCCCTCCCCCCCCCCCTCCACCTTACCTATTATTTAGTCTATATTTCCCTACCCTCCTTATTGCTTACTACAGATTTGTATTATGTTACACCCGTCCCCACATTGCCTTTTCTCCGCCTGACTACTGCAGAACTGATACTCCCCTGGTGTTTCTATAGACAGCCTCCACCTATTTATTTTTGGCTCATTTGGAAATGTATATATCATACACATACAAAAAATGTTCTGGAAATTCTGATAATATTGTATCATTCATTACAGTTTCCTTACTCTATGCTCCTGAAGAAGCGCATAAGGCGCGTAACATGTCGAGCTTATGAGCTTACACAGAATCTGACTGCCACCATCACATAGCGTTTGACTCAACGATATGTACTGTAACTATATAGATCAATAAGCTGTGTTTGTCTCTTGTTGATCCTGCAGTTCCACTGCTTTTTCTATATTAACTTACCTATTGTGTATGGAGTGCATATTCTGTAAACTTTGTATGTCATACCTAGTTTTTATATTTTTTTGTCTTTCCCCGTTTTTTAACATAACATTTTTGAAATAAAATAATATTTTTTATAATATAGTATCTTTATTGTGCCTATAAAGTCTTGGTGCCTGCCCACACTCTCTTGTTCCCTTAAACTATTTCATATTAGACGTGGCACATATAACCTATTTCGTATCCGCATGACCACTATGCGATGATACGTTTATAATCCATTTGTTTTTTAAAGTTGTCAAGTCTGAGGCAGAAGATTGATTGACATGGCTTTGATTTGGGGGGTTAATGGACAAGCCAGAGAGGGAGGCAAAAGAGTCTTGTAAAGAGAACAGGTTAGGTAGGGTGATTCTAGGGTTTGTTAGGGTAAGAAGGATATCATCCGCGAACAGTGATATTTTTTGGGGTGTGCCCGCTATCTCAATGCCAGTTATGTCTGGATGAGATCGGATCGCCTCTGCCAATGGTTCCATTTCCAAAATAAATAGCAGTGGGGAGAGTGGGCAGCCTTGCCGAGTTCCCCTCCTAATGGAAAAGGGAGATAACTCGAAACCAGAGTATTTGACCTTAGCCTGTGGGGAGTCATATAGTGGCATTACCCACTGCAAGAATGACGATCCGAAGCCATAGTGGCTGAGTACCATCATCAGGTGAGGCCAGGACAAAGTGTTGAAGGCCTTGTTCATGTCAAGAGACAATAACATAGTTGCTATAGACCGGTTATGGGCTATGTGCTGAAGTTGTATTATACGTCTAATAGCGTCTCCTGCTTGTCGCCCCGGGACGAACCCCACCTAATCCTTTTTGATCAGGCATGGTAAGAAGGAGTTTAAACAATTGGCCAGGATCTTGGTCAATATTTTAATGTCTACATTAATAAGTGAGATGGGCCTAAAGTTGGTCCAAGACGAGGTCACGGTCGGGTTTTGGAAGCATAACAATATTGGCGGTCAAGAGATTAGGGGTGAGTGCATGGTAATCTTTTACTGCATTGAATATAGTCGTTAAATGGGGGGCTAAGACATCTGCTAGCTTCCTCCTTTTTTGCCCTATAATAATTCCATTAGCTGAATGTCTCGGTCCATTAATGTAGTGTGTGTCGGACAGTTTAGGCAATGTCAGTCCTGTCAGGAAGGATGTCAGGTTTTGGAAAGGAGGCTGAGTAGGGGCATTGTAGAGGGTGGTAAGGCGATGTCTAAATTCTTCCAACACTTTCAGTGGGTTACCTGTGAGGACATTATGTCTAGTGCGTAGAGTGATAGGGTTGTGTATTGGGGTAAAGGTGCGCAGCCTATTGGCCAGCATTGAGTTGGGTCTGTTGGCTTTGGCATACCATTTTTGGCGGGCCCAGCATAATGTACGTTCTGCCTCTTTAGTGAGGCATAGGTCAAGTTCTGTATGCGCCCCATCTAATAATTTACGATTAGCCGGAGTAGGGGACTGTTTGAGAATTGTGGATAGGAAGTCTAGGCGTGCTTCTAAAGAGTGCCGCAGTGCTATTCGTTCTCGCTTTGCTGCCAGTTAAATTATATGCCCCCTGAGTACCACTTTGTATGCTTCCCAGAGAGTCACCTCGGGGGGCTTCCCAGAGAGTCACCTCGGGGGAAACCGACCCAGAGTTAAGACTGAAATATTCCACTGAGGCTTGATTAATATCAGTGAGGACTTCCTTAAAAGATAAGAGTGAGTCATTCATAGTCCAAGGGGAATATTGCGGTTTGCCAAGTAGTGAGTGGCATATGACCAAAACAGGGTCATGGTCTGTCCAAGGAGCTGCCAGAATGGAAGCAGACACAACCAGAGGGAGATGTTTCCTCAGAACAAACATATGGTCAATTCTGGAATGGGAATGATGGGGATGGGAGTAATGGGCATAGTCCCTGACAATGGGGTGGACTCCAGATATCTACCAGGTCATGACTTTGTAGAGAATGCGTAAACTTTTTAGCATCGGGTGATGGAGCTTTGTGTTCCGAGAGGTACTTATCCAAAGCGGGGTTCAGCGTAACATTAGAGTCTCCCTCTAAGAGGAGAGTGCCTCTTTGGTGGGACTGCAACAGGGAGCAGATATGGGAGAGGAAAGGTCCCGGATTATTATTTTGAGCATAGTAGATTAGGATGGTGACCTCCGTGTCCTGAATAGTGCCTTGTAGTAAAAGGTACCTACCATTTGGGTCCGCAATCTCTCTACTGCAACTGAAGGGGACCGACTTGTGTATGGCAATTAAAACACCCCTCTGCTTAGTTGGGCCATTAGCCACAAAAACTTGAGGGTACAGGGTATCAAAGTATTTAGGACAGGAAGAAGATGAGAAATGGGTCTCCTGTAGGCATGCTATGTTTACTTTCTTAAGATATTTAAAAATGTAACCCTTTTTTTGGAGTTCATTCCCTGCACATTTAGGGATAGCCAATTAAATGTCATGGTACATGGGAAGTTAACCATAAAACAACTTTACTTACCCACCGCTAGGACCTGAAAAAAGAAAAAGGGAGGTAGAGAGGGAGTGAAACAAAGAAAAGAACAAGGTAGAAGGGTATACTGTAGTACATACAATGGCCAGTAAAAAAATGTAGCATATAGTACTTAAAAAGTGTGAGTGCAACTGATTGTGGGGCAAAAGGCCCACGAGGGGGTTGGATGTTGGTCGGGACTAATGTCCCAACCAAGTGCCAACACATGGGGGGAGCAGTGGTCCAACTGAACCACTCGGCATTGTTATATAGTAAAATTAACCGTAAATCTTTAAGCACAAGACCTGGTGCACCGCTCAAGGCACTAAAGAGGAACACAAACAACCTAAGATACGTGGTTGTCTTTTATCATAGGTCTCTCTGTTGCCATGGGTTCCCCTTCACTGTCGAGGGGGCCCATGGCGAGTGAGCGAGCGACCAAAATGATATTAAGGTAGTCCCATATGACTACCAAATATATAGAAAGGAAGAGGCAATCAATCTCTATAAAAATGTAAATCACAACACTAACATGGTGAGGAAATGACAACATATTTTGAAACCCATCCACCTCCCAGCGGGGATGAGAGACTACTGTCAGCAGTCCGCAGCACATTAGCAGCTGCCTGAGAGCTAAAAGAATCAGCATGTTTGCATCAGGTAAAAACAAAACATGACAGAGCAAGATAGAACAAACTAGAAACTAGAACTAGAGTTCTGTTATTCCACTGTTTAGCAAGGTGTGAGTGCACCCCTCTACAGAGGCGGCAGTAAGCAGCCAGCTGAACACTCCGTGGCCACCACGTAGGACCCCTGCAAAAGGGGACCAAAATGTCATGCCAGATTTAGAGCTCAACGTCTAGCATCAGTAAGACCTACATATCTCGGAGGCACCATCTCGCAGTTGGGGTGCCTCAGGGGGGGGCCCAGTTCTGTGAAGTTCTTTCAAGAAGTTGAGTGTCAGTTCAGGTTCAGTTGAACGGAAAAAACTAGCATCTGTGAGATCAGTTCTGTCTATTACTGACTCAGTAACAACATGCTGGGTATCAGCGGGTGCTACACATAGTGTAGGTCCGAAAGCAGTAGGAGGCAGGCTTAGGGTTAGTCATTCGTAACTTTTCTGGGTAGAACCGTCAACTTGAGAGGTTACATGTCATCAGCCGATAGGGCGCGCTGTGAACCTTTGGGCCTGCAGGTCACGCAAAGCCTGCGAGCTGGGTTGAGACCTTTAGAGGGGCTAGGAGGCCTGGCGAGTAGGCTGGGAGGATCTGGGCCAATAGGAAGAAGAAGGTGCATCTCCCTGGGAGGGTGGTATGTCCAGCTGTAATTCCTGGAAATGGCGTTTCAGGTCGGAGGGGGAGGATGCGTGGAATTGGAGACCGAGACGCGAAAATGAAAGCTTGAAATGAAACCCCCATCTATATTTGATCTCTTGGGTCTGCAGGATCTGGAGGTGGGGTATCGGGTCCCTTCTGCTAGCAATGGTTACTGGAGAAAGATCCACAAAAAGCTGAAGAGGGTTACCCTGGAACGATAGGTCTTGTTGTTCCCGTGCAGCTTGGAGGAGCCGCTCTTTGGTGCGATAATAATGAAACTTGATTATGACATCTCTTGGGGGGCCTTCTGACTGTTTGGGTGCTAGGGATCTGTGTATACGGTCAAATTCCAGTCTGTCCAGGGGTATCTCAGGTGTTAGCTCCTGGAAAAAGGCAGTTGCTATACCCTGCAAATCAGTAATTTTTACGGGGACTCCGCGGATACGAAGATTATCACTGCAGGCCCTATTTTCAGCATCTTCTAGTTTGTTTCGCAGGGTCTCCAATTCTGCAGACATTTTTTCCACTTCCACTTCATGGCCTTCAAGCACAGTGGTTGCTAAGTCCATTCTTTGCTCTAGCTGGTTAGTGCGGTGGCCTATCTCTTTAAGACCTTTTACAAGCTCAGAGGAGAGCTTGCGTAAGGCCTGTGTAATTTCATCTCTCACAATGGAGTGAAATCTGTTAAGCAGGGCATCTGAGTCTGCATGCAGGGGACTTACCAGGTCCGTAGGGAACTGGTGCAGGCTGTCAGCTGGGGAGGCAGGGTCTGCCGCCGAGTGTTGTGAGGAGTGGTCAGGCTCAGGAGGATCGGGCGCCATTTTCTTTTTCCCCTTCCCTGTGGCCAGAGCTGATTTGGGCTGTATATTATACTTCTGATGGTTCTTCGTCGATCGGTACATAACTGCCGGGTGCCTGGTGTGTTCCGGAGCTGCGGGGGCTGTCAGTGATTGCCGGATGCGGGCTGTCCTGTGCTAGCCGAGGTATGCCGTTCCGTCGGCGCGGAGCAGGGGAATCAGGCTGCCATCTTGCTTGCTCACGCGCATGCACCCTCAGATGCAATTTTTTAATTATTATTTAATTTATCAAGGGAAAAAAGATGTTCAAACCTGCCTGGCCCTATGTGAAAAAGTAATTGCCCCCTCCCCATGCTGAATTATGAATGAACTGTGATTAACCACAATTTTTTGGAAAGCTGAGTTAAATTTCACTTGTAACACCCAGGCCTGATTACTGCCAGACCTGTTGAATAAAAAAATCACCTAAATAGAAGCTGTCTGACAAAGTGAAGCATGCTAAAAGATCTCAAAAAGCAATACATCATGCCGTGATCTCAATAAATTCAAGAACAGATGAGAAACACAGTCCTTGACATGTATCAGTCTGGAAAGAATTACAAAGCCATTTATAAGGCTTTGGGACACCAGCGAACAATGGTGAGAGCCATTATCCACAAATGGAGAAAACTTGTAACAGTGGTGAACCTTAGTAGTGAACCTCAGGAGTGGCAGGCCAACCAAAATGACTCCAAGAGCACAACGACGACTCATCCAGGAGGTCATAAAAAACCCAGAACAACATCTAAAGAACTGCAGGCCTCACTTGCCTCAGGTAAGATAAGTGTTCATGATTAGGGATGAGCCGAACACCCCCTGGTTCGGTTCGCACCAGAACCTGCGAACGGACTGAAAATTCACACGAACGTTAGAACCCTATTGACGTCTATGGGACTCGAACTTTCAAAATAAAAAGTGCTCATTTTAAAGGCTAATTTGCATGGTATTGTCCTAAAAAGGGTTTGGGGACCCGGGTCCTGCCCCAGGGGACATGTATCAATGCAAAAAAAGTTTTAAAAACGTCCGTTTTTTCGGGAGCAGTGATTTTAATGATGCTTAAAGTAAAAAAAGTGAAATATTCCTTTAAATATAGTACCTGGGGGGTGTCTATAGTATGCCTGTAAAGTGGCACGTGTTTCCCATGCTTAGAACAGTCCCTGCACAAAATGACATTTTTAAAGCAATAAAAGTCATTTAAAACTGCTTGCGGCTTTAATGTAATGTCGGGTCCTGGCAATATGGATGAAAATCAGTGAGAAAAATGACATGGGTACCCCCCAGTCCATTACCAGGCCCTTTGGGTCTTATATGGATATTAAGGGGAACCCTGCACCCAAATTAATAAAAGAAAGGTGTGGGGCCCCCAGGCCCTATATACTCACAACAACAGTATACAGGCGGTGCAAACAAGACAGGGACTGTAGGTTTTTTGTTAAGTAGAATCTGTTTGTAATTTTGAACTGATACATTTTTAACGTGTTTAGCTCCAGCCAAAAAAATCTATTTTAAGCTTTTTGGAAAACATAGGGAAGGGTTATCACCCCTGTAACATTTGTTTTGCTGTCTGTGCTCCTCTTCAGTAGATTTCACCTCACTTTTTGTCCCAATGACAAATGTTTTTTGAAAATGTGGGGATTTTAGTGAAACAAGGATTGGTGATAAAGCATCAGTGTAAAGGAGAAAAGTTTTTTCCCATATTAACTCTTACAGGAGAGAATTTCCCTTCCTAGGGGTAGATTTCATCTCACTTCCTGTTGTCTCCTTCCATTTGCAAGTAGGAGTCGTTTGTAAGTTGGATGTTTGAAAGTAGGGGCCTGCCCTATATACTCAGCAGAAATTTGGGCCTTAGGTATTGTTGTGGCCACAACACTGTAAGCCCTCACAGGGCCCTGCTGTGAAATATTAGATCAAGAACTGTAATTACATGCCCCTGTTGAATAGGGGCAGAAAAATTGGGCCTTTGGTGGTGGTGCTGGTGCCACAACACTGTAAATCCTCACAGTTACTCTTGGTGGGTGCAGAAACGGGCCCTGCTGTGAAATATTGCATCAAGAATTCTAAATACATGTCCCTGTTGAACAGGGGCTGAAAAATTGGGCCTTAGGCACTGGTGCTGGTGCCACAACACTGCAACCCCTCACAGATACTCTAGTTGGAGCGCAGGAACTAGCCCTGCTGCAAAGAATTGCATTAAAAATTGTAATTACACGCCCCTGTTAAACAGGGGCTGAAAAATTGAGCTTTAGGCACTGGTGCTGGTGCCACAACACTGCAACCCCTCCCAGATACTCTATTTGGAGCCCAGGAACTAGCCCTGCTGCAAAGAATTGCATCAAAAATTGTAATTACATGCCCCTGTTAAACAGGGGCTGAAAAATTGGGCCTTAGGCACTGGTGGCGGTGCCCAGAACCAAAAATGTTCTTACAAGCTATCAGCATGATCATTGAGGAGGAAGAGGATAATTACTCAGCATAACAGGATAGTCACTCAGCATCAGCATAGGCAGTTTTAGAAGGGATCTGACATTTCCAAAAAAATTATTCGGTTACATCAGCATCAGGTGCTTGGTAGCTGGTGGTGATCCAAGACTGATTCATTTTTATGAAGGTCAGTCGATCGACCGAGTCGGTGGACAGAGGCACCCTGTGATCGGTTACAAAGCCTCCAACAGCACTGAATGTGCGTTCCGAAAGAACGCTGGATGCAGGACAGGCCAGTAGCTCAATTGCATACTGTGCAAGCTATGGCCAGTGATCCATCCTCAAGACCCAGTAACCCAGAGGATTTTCGGTGGGAAAGGTGTCCAAGTCAGATCTTATCCCTAGGTATTCCTGCACCATGTAAAACAGACGCTGGCGATGGTTGTTGGAACCGATCATACCTTGGGGTAGCAAACTAAAAAATTGTCTGAACGCATCAGTCAGACGGCCACCTTCTCCACCGCTCCTTCATTAACTGACCGAAGCCTCAGCAACACGTTGTCCAGAAACAGGAGTTTGTAACCTCCCAGTCTCTGGGAACGCATTGCACAGACCTTTCTGCAAGGCCTTGCGAAGATGTTTCATCCTCTGCTCCCTCTGTGATGGCAAGATAAGGTCCTCAACCCTATCCTTGTAACGTGGACCAAGAAGGGTTGCCAGCCAGTATTGGTCCTTCTCCTTGATACCACGAATATGAGGATCCTTACGCAGGCTTTGCAGGATCAGGGAGGCCATGCAGCCTAGGTTTGCTGAGGCATTCGGTCCGGAGTCCTCTGGGTCACTAAGGACGACATGATCCGCAGCCACCTCCTCCCACCCACGTACAAGTCCATGTGTTTCTTGGGACTGTAAATGATCCCTTAAAGACTGCTGCTGATGCTGAGTGCCAGGCTCCACCTCCATACTGACACAATCCTCCTCCTCCTCCTCTTCCTGTGTGATCGGCGGGCACGCAGGAACACTGTCTGGTTAAAACGGCCTTGAGAGCTAAGAAAGTCCTCCTCTTCCTGCCTCTGTTCTGCCTCAAGTGTCCTGTCCATTATTCCACGCAGCGTGTGCTCCAACAGGTGGACAAGGGGGACAGTGTCACTGATGCATGCACTGTCACTGCTCACCATCCTCGTGGCCTCCTCAAATGGTGACAGGACAGTGCATGCATCCCTGATCATGGCCCACTGGCGTGGGGAAAAAAAAACAAGCTCCCCTGACCCTGTCCTGGTGACATAGTCACACAGGTACTCATTGAAGGCCCTCTGCTGTGTGTGCAGCTGCTGCAGCATGGCCAACGTTGAGTTCCACCTGGTGGGCATGTCACAGATTAGGCGGTTCTTGGGCAGATTAAATTCCTTTTGGAGGTCTGCCAGCCGAGCACTGGCATTATATGACTGGCGGAAATGCACACAGACTTTCCTGGCCTGCCTCAGGACATCCTATAAGCCCGGGTACCTGCCCAAGAACCGCTGCACCACCAAGTTAAGGACGTGAGCCAAACAGGGCACATGGGTCATTTATCCCTGTCGGAGGGCAGAAAGGAGGTTGGTGCCATTGTCGCAAACCACCATTCCTGCCTTAAGTTTTCATGGCGTCAACCATCTCTGAACCTGCCCCTGCAGAGCTGACAGAACCTCTGCCCCAGTGTGGCTCCTGTCCCCAAGCACACCAGCTCAAGCACTGCATGGCATCTTTTGGCCTGCGTACTTGCGTAGCCCCTTGAATGCCTACGGAGCACCACTGGTTCAGAGAAATAAGCACAGGAAGAGGCCATGGAGGAAGAAGAAGAGGAGGGGGTGGAGGAGAGAGGTGTATCAGAATCACTAGTAGTGGCATTTTGGAGGCATGGTGGCGGAACATCCTCCAACACTACTGCCCCTTGTCCTGCATCCTTCCCAGCTGCCAGAAGAGTCAACCAATGCGCCGTGAAACTTAGGTAACGTCCCTGTCCATGCCTGCTGGACCATGAGTTAATATGCACCTTACCACTGACCGCCCTGTTCAGCGAGGCCAAGACATTGCCTTCCACATGCCGGTAGAGAGCCGGAATCGCCTTCCATGAGAAAAAGTGGCGTTTGGAACCTGCCACTGAGGAACCACACATTCCACAAACTCACGGAAGGGGGCAGAGTCTACCAACTGAAAAGGTAGCAGTTGAAGTGCTAGCAATTTTGCCAAGCTAGCATTCAACCGCTGGGCATGTGGATGGCTGGGAGTGAACTACTTTTTGCGGTGCAGCAGCTGGGGCAGGGAAATTTGCCTGGTACAATCTGACGTCGGTGTACCGATAGCAGATTGCCCGCAAGTACTTGGCTGTGACACACCTAATTCAACACCTTCATTCTTCTCAGTGCAGGTCTCAGAGTGGACTGAAGGTATAGTGGGGTTGGAGATCCCAGCTGATGAGGAGTAAGGAGAGGTCCTCTTTGTTTTTTTGGTGTGGGTCTTTTAGGTACGTTTGCCAACAAACTGCATGGCAGGTCAACATATGTCTGGTTAAGCATGTGGTGCCCAAGCGGGAGATGTTTTTGCCACTTGAGATACGCTTGAGACATATGTTGCGAATAGCAGCGGTGCCATCTGATGCACTCATCTCAAAAAAGGCCCACACGAAAGAACTTTTGGAATAATGCGCAGAGACAGCAGCGCCCTGCACATGCGGAGCTCTGAGGTGTGATGCAGTCAGTGTGCTGCCCTTAGGCTGGCCCCTGGAGGGCATCCTGCCTCGTCGGTGATGTGCCTCCTCCTCCTCCTCCTCCTCCCCTCTCCTATCAGGCACCCACATTGAGTCAGTGACCTCATCATCCCCTCCCTCCTCATCACTGGAGCAAACCTGGCAGTATGCTGCAGCAGGGGGAACATGCCTGCCAGATTGTTGTCCTTCTTTGGCACCCCCTCTGTCTGTGCTCACGTTACTGCCTTCATCTAGCTCAGTATCATCATCAGAGCCTTCTAAATGCTGGGCATCCTCCTGGAGCATGTACACAACACTGTGGTCAAACAGTTCGAGGGACTCCTCAGGAGGACATGGTGGGGCTAGGGAAGGAGTCACTGATGCCATTGAGCCGAGGGAAGAGGCCGCATTGGCAGCTGTTTTGCCAGACAAAGTACCCTGAGCATGGGTGAGAGAGGATGAGGAGGATGATGATGGCTTGGTCATACACTCGACCAAGTCTTCCGCATGTTGCGGCTCAACACGGCCAGCTGCCAAAAAAAAGGCCAAGCGTGTCCCACGACCACGTGCTGATGAGGATGCACCGTGTCCACGACCAGCACTGTTGCCTCTAGACACCGAGCCTGCTTGCCCTCTTTTATTGGCTTGTGACTGTCTGCCTCTCCTTGTTTGCCTTCCAGACATACTAATGGCCTGCAGTGAGATGTAGCTGCACTAAGCTGGGATATATATATATAGATATATATATAGATATATATCTATATATATATATACTAATACTGCAGCTAGCAAAATCAACTGCCTGCCTGTAGTATTATTAGTATGAGAACACCACCAATCTTCTACAGGGAGCTTTAGCTAAACATTGTGCAGAGGTCGCACTACACTAACTTGTAGCTTTAACTGAACACTGTGCAGAGATCGCACTACACTAACTTGTAGCTTTAGCTGAACACTGTGCAGAGGTCGCACTACATTAACTTGTAGCTTTAACTGAACACTGTGCAGAGGTCGCACTACACTAACTTGTAGCTTTAGCTGAACACTGTGCAGAGGTCGCACTACATTAACTTGTAGCTTTAGCTGAACACTGTGCAGAGGTCGCACTACATTAACTTGTAGCTTTAGCTGAACACTGTGCAGAGGTCGCACTACACTAACTTGTAGCTTTAGCTGAACACTGTGCAGAGGTCGCACTACATTAACTTGTAGTTTTGCTGAACACTGTGCAGAGGTCGCACTACACTAACTTGTAGCTTTAGCTGAACACTGTGCAGAGGATGCACTACACTAACTTTTAAATAATGTAGCTGCCTGCGGTAGTGATAGGATCAGGAAAACACCACCAACCTTCTACAGGTAGCTTTAGCTGAACACTGTGAAGAGGTCACACTACACTAACGTGTAAATAATGTAGCTGCCTGCGGTAATGAAAGGATCAGGAAAACACCACCAACCTTCTACAGGTAGCTTTAGTTGAACACTGTACAGAGGTCGCAATACACTAATGTGTAAATAATGTAGCTGCCTGCGGTAGTGATAGGATCAGGAAAACACCACCAACCTTCTACAGGTAGCTTTAGCTGAACACTGTGCAGAGGTCACACTACACTAACATGTAAATAATGTAGCTGCCTGCGGTAGTGATAGGATCAGGAAAACACCACCAACCTTCTACAGGTAGCTTTAGCTGAACACTGTGCAGAGGTCACACTACACTAATGTGTAAATAATGTAGCTGCCTGTGGTAGTGATAGGATCAGGAAAACACCACCAACCTTCTACAGGTAGCTTTAGCAGAACACTGTGCAGAGGTCGCACTACACTAACTTGTAGCTTTAGCTGAACACTGTGCAGAGGTCGCACTACACTAACGTGTAAATAATGTAGCTGCCTGCGGTAGTGATAGGATCAGGAAAACAACACCAACCTTCTACAGGTAGCTTTAGCTCTACACTGTGCAGAGGTCGCACTACACTAACTTGTAGCTTTAGCTGAACACTGTGCAGAGGTCGCACTACACTAACGTGTAAATAATGTAGCTGCCTGCGGTAGTGATAGGATCAGGAAAACAACACCAACCTTCTACAGGTAGCTTTAGCTCTACACTGTGCAGAGGTCGCACTACACTAACTTGTAGCTTTAGCTGAACACTGTGCAGAGGTCACACTACACTAACTTGTAGCTTTAGCTGAACACTGTGCAGAGGTCGCACTACACTAACGTGTAAATAATGTAGCTGCCTGCGGTAGTGATAGGATCAGGAAAACAACACCAACCTTCTACAGGTAGCTTTAGCTGAACACTGTGCAGAGGTCGCACTACACTAACTTGTAGCTTTAGCTGAACACTGTGCAGAGGTCGCACTACACTAACGTGTAAATAATGTAGCTGCCTGCGGTAGTGATAGGATCAGGAAAACAACACCAACCTTCTACAGGTAGCTTTAGCTGAACACTGTGCAGAGGTCGCAGTACACTAACATGTAAATAATGTAGCTGCCTGCGGTAGTGATAGGATCAGGAAAACACCACCAACCTTCTACAGGTAGCTTTAGCTGAACACTGTGCAGAGGTCGCACTACACTAACATGTAAATAATGTAGCTGCCTGCGGTAGTGATAGGATCAGGAAAACAACACCAACCTTCTACAGGTAGCTTTAGCTGAACACTGTGCAGAGGTCACACTACACTAACTTGTAGCTTTAGCTGAACACTGTGCAGAGGTTGCACTACACTAACGTGTAAATAATGTAGCTGCCTGCGGTAGTGATAGGATCAGGAAAACAACATCAACCTTCTACAGGTAGCTTTAGCTGAACACTGTGCAGAGGTGGCACTACACTAACGTGTAAATAATGTAGCTGCCTGCGGTACTGATAGGATCAGGAAAACAACACCAACCTTCTACAGGTAGCTTCAGTTGAACACTGTACAGAGGTCGAAATACACTAACGTGTAAATAATGTAGCTGCCTGCAGTAGTGATAGGATCAGGAAAACACCACCAACCTTCTACAGTTAGCTTTAGCTGAACACTGTGCAGAGGTCGCACTACACTAACGTGTAAATAATGTAGCTGCCTGCGGTACTGATAGGATCAGGAAAACAACACCAACCTTCTACATGTAGCTTTAGCTCTACACTGTGCAGAGGTCGTACTACACTAACTTGTAGCTTTAGCTGAACACTGTGCAGAGGTCACACTACACTAACGTGTAAATAATGTAGCTGCCTGCGGTAGTGATAGGATCAGGAAAACACCACCAACCTTCTACAGGTAGCTTTAGCTGAACACTGTGCAGAGGTCGCACTACACTAACATGTAAATAATGTAGCTGCCTGCGGTAGTGATAGGATCAGGAAAACAACACCAACCTTCTACAGGTAGCTTTAGCTGAACACTGTGCAGAGGTCGCACTACACTAACGTGTAAATAATGTAGCTGCCTGCGGTAGTGATAGGATCAGGAATTTTTGGGTTTTTGGATTTTCAAACTTCGAATTTACAAATTTCCGAATTTTCTAATTTACAAATGTACGAATGGTACAAATGAACGAATGTAGGAATGAACGAATGTTCGAATTTACGAATGTACGAATGAACGCATTTACGAATCGCGATCATAACGAATGACCCGAAAAACGAAAAAAAATAATAAACTAATGAAACGAAAACAAAAATGAACGAATTTTTTGGCTGTGCACATGTCTAGTGTTTTGGGGGGCTACCCCAAAGCACCCTCCCAATGTTGAGGGCATGTGGCCTGGTACGGTTCGGGGGGGGGGGAACTCTCTCATCCCCCCTCTTTTCCTGCGGCCTGCCAGGTTGCGTGCTCGGATAAGGGTCTGATATGGATTATTAGGGGAACCCACAACTTTTTTTTTTAAATTTTGGCACGGAGTTCCCTTTAAAATCCATACCAGTCTTTAAGGGTCTGGTATAGATTTTGAGGGGGACCAAACGCCATTTTTTTAAAAATTTTGGCCGGGGTTCCCCTTAATATCCATACCTGACCTGAAGGGCCTGGTATGGAATTTAGGGGGACCCCCACGCCATTTTTTTTTAATTGTGGTTCGGGGTTCCCCTGTGGGGAATTCCCATGCCATTTTTATCAATGAACTTTTATGTGTATTGTCGGACCGGCAATTCATTAATAACTGCGAGTAGTTTTAAATGACTTTTTTTCCCTTTGAAATGTCATTTTGCTGTCAGACTGTTCTAAACTTGGGAAACATGCGCCCCTTTACAGGCATACTATAGACCCCCCCAGGTATGAAATTTAAAGGAATATTACACTTTTATTGTTTCACTTTAAGCATTATTAAGATCACTGCTCCCGAAAAAACTGACGTTTTTAAAACTTTTTTTGCATTGATCCATGTCCCCTGGGGCAGAACCCAGGTCCTCAAACACTTTTTATGACAATACCATGCATATAAGCCTTTAAAATTAGTACTTTTGATTTCTCCCATAGACTTTTAAAGGGTGTTCCGCGGCTTTCGAATTTGCCGCGAACATTCCAAATTGTTCACTGTGCGGCGAACTGGCGAACAGCCGATGTTCGAGTCGTACATGAGTTTGATTCGAACTCAAAGCTCATCCCTATTCATGATTCAACAATAAGAAAGAATTTGGGCAAAAATGGCATCCATGGGAGAATTCCAAGGCCAAAACCACTGCTGACCAAAAAGAACACAAAGGCTCATCTCACATTTAACAAAAACAACTAGATTATCCCCAAGACTTTTAGGCAAATATTCTGTGAACTGAAAATTTAACTTTTTGGAAGGTGTGCGTCCTGTTTATCTGGTATAAAATGAATACAGCATTTCATAACAAGAACATCATACCAACAGTCAGACATGGTGGTAGTAGCGTGATGGTCTGGGGCTGCTTTGTAGCTTCAGGACCTGAACGACTTACCATAATTGATGAAACCATGAATTCTGAGCTCTACCAGAAAAACCTAAAGGAGAATGTCCGGCCATCAGTTTGTGACCTCAAGCTCAAGTGCACATGGGTTATGCAGCAGGACAATGATCTGAAACACAACAGCAAGTCCACCTTCAAATGGTTCAAACAAAGCAAAATTTAGGTTTTGGAGTGGCCTAATCAAAGCCCAGACTTAAATCCAATTGAGATGCTGTATCATGACTTTACACATGCCGTTTATGCTGGAAAACCCTACAATGTGGCTGAATTAAAACAATTCTGCAAATAAGAGTGGGCCAAAATTGATCCACAGCAATGTGAAAGACTCATTGCCAGTTATCGCAAATGCTTGATTTCAGTTGTTGCCGCCAAGGGTGGCACAACCAGTTATTAGTTTTAGGGGGCAAGGTTTGGACAGCTTTTTTGCCTTAATAAATGAAACCATCATTTAAAAACTGCATTTTGTATTTATTTGGGTTATCTTTGTGTAATAATAAAATTTGTTTGATTATCTGAGTCATTTAAGTGTGACAAATATGCAAAAAAAAAGGAATCAGAAAGAGGCAAATACTTTGACAGCATTGTATATTATGAAGTCAAGGAGAAAACGGTCCTAGAAAAAACATCCAAACTTTAAGCTGATAATCTATATGCATACAGTATTTGCTGACATAGCTTAGTTAAGACCTTTTTTTGGTTTATGAAATAATTTTAAAATAAAATGTATTAAAAAAATGTGCATAGAACTCACATTTAAAAGGTGCTCCAGTGCACCAACTGTATACAGGGTATATCATATAAAACCACGATGCTGCAGCCACTTTGTGCCTCTCCGTGAGAGATGCAAAAGCGTCTTGCCAAACCAATCTGCCCCTTCCCTACCCATTACATCACAGGGTCTCGTGACTCTTCAGGGGGATTCCTAATGTCAGACAAGACGCTCCACTTTATACTGCATCCACTTCAGCCAGTTGATTTTTTTGCTTATGGGCATGGTAAGGATGTGATTATGGGCACTGTAAGGCTGCGGTTATGGGCACGGTGAGGCTGGGATTATGGGCATGGTAAGGCTGCAATTATGGGCACAGTAAGGCTGCGATAATGGGCATGGTGAGGCTGCAATTATTGGCATTCTGAGGCTGCGATTATGGGCACTGTAAGGCTGCAATTATGGGCATGGTGAGGCTGCGATTATGGGCACTGTAAGGCTGCGATTATGGGCACAGTAAGGCTGCGATTATGGGCACAGTGAGGCTGTGATTATGGGCACTGTAAGACTGCGATTATGGGCACTGTAAGACTGCGATTATGGGCACGGTAAGGCTGCAATTATGGGCTCGGTAATGCTGCAATTATTGGCATAGTGAGGCTGCAATTTCGGGCATGGTGAGGCTGCAATTATGGGCACTGTAAGGCGGCGATTATGGGCACTGTAAGGCTGTGATTATGGGCACGGTGAGGCTGGGATTATGGGCATGGTAAGGCTGCAATTATGGGCATGGTAAGGCTGCAATTATGGGCACGGTGAGGGTGCGATTATGGGCACGATGAGGCTGCAATTATGGGCACAGTAAGGCTGCAATTATGGGCACAGTGAGGCTGCAATGATGGGCATAGTGCGGTTGAAATGATGGGCACGGTGAGGCTGCATTTTATTGGGGGGGGTTTCAGCGGTGGCGCAAAACCTCCCTGAAATGAGTTTGCCACCTCCTTGAAATGAGTTTTTACAGGTTGGGATGTCTGGATTAGGGACGTTGCAGGTGGGCAAGCTGCTAAAAGTTCAAGTTTAGTTGTTTTGTGTGGACTAAATATTTACAGTCACTTAAAAAAAAAATAGTCCATCTAGGGCAACCAATAAAAAAAACAAAAAACACCATATACACAGTTCTGTATTCACAGCTGATCCAGAGAAAGGCAACCCCCTCCCCCCCCACCACCACCACCAGTCTATAAACTATGATCCACTTTGCTCCTTTAGAGATAAAATCAATTCCTTATTAAACCTCTAAAAGGCAATTGATTATATGGTGTTATTTCCTATAAATGTTAATCTCCAGTTAGATTTTGTGCATTTAGGAACACATCCAGCTCTTTTTTAAAACAATCTACTGAGCTGGCCAGTAATAGTCCTTGAGGGAGTCTCTTCAACTTTCACAACTCTCACTGTGAAGAAGTCTTTCTGTATGTAGCACCCTTCTAGATAGGTGCTAGAGAGTGTATATCGTTTTTGGCTTTTCTGCTTAACAGAAAAAGAAGCAGACAGGCAAATGTAGGTGTGGTCTGCTAAACAGAGAGCAATGATTGATGAGTGAGGTCTGCTCAGTGTGCTCTGATGCTAAATCATGCTGTCTTGGAGAATTTCACACTGACCCAAATAATGATGAATGATATTGGACAGTGAGAGGAAACCCAGCAGGTGAAAGCATTGATGTAGATACAGCCCTGACCAATTAGCAGGGGAGGTGCACAATTGCTTGCTGGGTGACTGTATTTATATTGTAGGCATAGGCATGCGCACAGGGATTGCCAGGTGTGCCTGGGCACACCCTAATCACGTTGTGCTGCGTAGATTCCCCTTACTGCTTGGCTGCAGAGAAAGGGACTGGGAAATCTCTGTCCTCAGTCCCTTTCTCTGTCTCAAAAGTGAGGCCGTTCAGACCCCTGATATTTCACCAAAGTCCCCCAATAGGGCTCCTAATAAAATTGTAAAAAAAAAATTAATAATAATAAATTATTTGAAAAAAATAAAAATAAATTACTGACACCAATCTCTGCCCTACTAACACCATCTACTGCTCTACTGCCATATATATATATATATATATATATATATATATATATATATATATATATATATATATATATATATAGTGTGTGTGTATTTAAGCTTTGGGGTGCACACCCTAATGCAACAGGCTGTGCACGCCTATGATTGTAGGAGCACATGAGCTCGGGGGTTCCAGTCCAGCCCACCTCCTGAGGAAAGAGGTTCAGGTGGGGAGGAGGCGGCTGCCTCTCCCCAGCATAGCAGACCATGCGGCCTCAAATGTTTAATCTGAGGGCCTGAAGTCTGCAAACTACAACCCAGGGTTCCTGTGCAAGCTGAATGAGGGAGAAAGTCTATGGATCTGGTCGTGTGTCACTGGTATAGAGTGTCACTTGGAAGTTGGAAGGAGGCTACCAGCTGTTCCTGGACAGTTTACATTTTGAGTACAGACTCCTTGAGACTGTGTGTGTTGCTCCCTCTGGTCCTAGAAGTCAGCATACTGGGTGTGTGAGCTAAAAGAGACACTGGCTAGTGTCTTGAAGACTTGAGTCTAATGACAAATTCCACTGAGTCTTTTCTGCTACAGAGGGACTCAGTGGTCGCCCGTCCATAGGGGGCGCACGGGCAGCCCCCCCAAAGCTAGTCACCAAAAAAAAAAAATTTATAAAAAGGTCTTTAAAAAAATCCTTTAAGTCCACAAGTGCACTGTGTACGGTCGCCGGACACAGTGCACTATGGGCAGCATAACGTCTATGCAATCACGTGATTGCATATGAGACGCTTCATTTGCAGGGTTTTGTGAGTGCTTGTGGCGCAAAGCAGTCCACCACAACACTCCCATCTTGCAGGCATTCCCCTTGCTGTGGGGTTTTCTATTGGCACCACCGTAGGATATGGGTCGTGCTTTCCCCGGGGCTCACTTCCGATTCCTGTGTCCCAGTAGGACACCCCGTAGCTCTGTGGATGGAGAAATAAAGCCAGGTACTGAATGTGATCTGACACCCCTGTCTGCCTGTGTACAGCAGCAGCAGCAACAGCATCCTGTGATCAGACTGAGGGTAGAGGGAGAGGGCATCCTGCTTCACCTCTTCCCGAGAATCAAACTCCAGTCATTCCCCTGACAGTTTGCTGTATATCAGAGACATGTGCCTGGCAGGAGAGGGGAGAGGAGGGAGGCCATGGGGGACAGGCTCCGATCTAATGCTTCTCCCATTCACGACTAGGGATGAGCTTCGTGTTCGAGTCGAACCCATGTTCGACTCAATCATCGGCTGTTCGATCTGCGAACGATTTGGGCCGTTCGCGCCAAATTCGTGTGGCGCGTCACGGTCCATAATTCACTGCGGCATCGCAGTGCATTGCTGGCTGATGATTGGCCAAGCATGCACTATAACCCGCATGCTTGGCCAATCACAGCGCCGTCGGTAGAGAGAGCTGTAATTGGCCAAAGCCAGGGTGGCTTTGGCCAATTATGGCTCAGGGGGTTTAGAACACGCCCCACACTATATAAAGCTGCCTGCACGGCGGCCCTGTGTAGTGTGTTCCGGCGTGCTGAGAGATAGACAGAGAGACAGTGTCATTTCATTTGAGTTAGCTAGATTAGGCAGGACAGTCAGTGAGTTAGCTGCACTTACAGTATATTGTGTATATATATATATGCATCCCAGGTGTTGCATATATATATATATATATATATATACTGTATTCAGTTTAGCTAGATCCGTTCCTGTTATCTTCCTACTGACAGGCAGGCTTGTCTTGTTACAGTATTTACAGCTACCTGAAGAAAATTGCTGGTGTTCTTTTGATCCTATTAGTACCACAGTCAGGCAGCTAGACTATTTACAGTTAGTGTAGTGCGTCCTGCTCACAGTGTTCAGCAAAAACTACAAGTTAGTGCAGTGAGACCTCTGCACAGTGTTTAGCTAAAGCTACAAGTTAGTGTAGTGCGTCCTGCTCACAGTGTTCAGCTAAAACTACAAGTTAGTGCAGTGAGACCTCTGCACAGTGTTCAGCTAACGCTACAAGTTAGTGTAGTGCGTCCTGCTCACAGTGTTCAGCTAAAACTACAAGTTAGTGTAGTGAGACCTCTGCACAGTGTTCAGCTAAAGCTACAAGTTAGTGTAGTGCGTCCTGCTCACAGTGTTCAACTAAAACCACAAGTTAGTGTAGTGAGACCTCTGCACAGTGTTCAGCTAAAGCTATAAGTTAGTGTAGTGCGTCCTGCTCACAGTGTTCAGCTAAAACTACAAGTTAGTGTAGTGAGACCTCTGCACAGTGTTCATCTAAAGCTACAAGTTAGTGTAGTGCGTCCTGCTCACAGTGTTCAGCCAAAACTACAAGTTAGTGTAGTGAGACCTCTGCACAGTGTTTAGCTAAAGCTACAAGTTAGTGTAGTGCGTCCTGCTCACAGTGTTCAGCTAAAACTACAAGTTAGTGTAGTAAAACCTCTGCACAGTGTTCAGCTAAAGCTACAAGTTAGTGTAATGCGTCCTGCTCACAGTGTTCAGCTAAAACTACAAGTTAGTGTAGTGAGACCTCTGCACAGTGTTCATCTAAAGCTACAAGTTACTGTAGTGCGTCCTGCTCACAGTGTTCAGCTAAAACTACAAATTAGTGTAGTGAAACCTCTGCACAGTGTTCATCTAAAGCTACAAGTTAGTGTAGTGCGTCCTGCTCACAGTGTTCAGCTAAAGCTACAATTTAGTGTAGTGCGTCCTGCTCACAGTGTTCAGCTAAAACTACAAATTAGTGTAGTGAGACCTCTGCACAGTGTTCAGCTAAAGCTACAAGTTAGTGTAGTGCGTCCTGCTCACAGTGTTCAGCTAAAACTACAAGTTAGTGTAGTGAGACCTCTGTACAGTGTTCATCTAAAGCTACAAGTTAGTGTAGTGCGTCCTGCTCACAGTGTTCAGCTAAAACTACAAGTTAGTGTAGTGAGACCTCTGCACAGTGTTCATCTAAAGCTACAAGTTAGTGTAGTGCATCCTGCTCACAGTGTTCAGCTAAAACTACAAGTTAGTGTAGTGAGACCTCTGCACAGTGTTCATCTAAAGCTACAAGTTAGTGTAGTGCGTCCTGCTCACAGTGTTCAGCTAAAACTACAAGTTAGTGTAGTGAGACCTCTGCACAGTGTTCATCTAAAGCTACAAGTTAGTGTAGTGCATACTGCTCACAGTGTTCAGCTAAAACTACAAGTTAGTGTAGCGAGACCTCTGCACAGTGTTTAGCTAAAGCTACAAGTTAGTGTAGTGCGTCCTGCTCACAGTGTTCAGCTAAAACTACAAGTTAGTGTAGTGAGACCTCTGCACAGTGTTCATCTAAAGCTACAAGTTAGTGTAGTGCGTCCTGCTCACAGTGTTCAGCTAAAACTACAAGTTAGTGTAGTGAGACCTCTGCACAGTGTTCATCTAAAGCTACAAGTTAGTGTAGTGCGTCCTGCTCACAGTGTTCAACTAAAACTACAAGT
Organism: Lithobates clamitans; assembly: GCA_037952925.1. Classification (NCBI taxonomy): domain Eukaryota; kingdom Metazoa; phylum Chordata; class Amphibia; order Anura; family Ranidae; genus Lithobates; species Lithobates clamitans. Next base: position 21,790 of record JBBGZY010003758.1, read on the forward strand.
TAGTGTAGTGAGACCTCTGCACAGTGTTCAGCTAAAGCTACAAGTTACTGTAGTGCGTCCTGCTCACAGTGTTCAGCCAAAACTACAAGTTAGTGTAGTGAGACCTCTGCACAGTGTTTAGCTAAAGCTACAAGTTAGTGTAATGTGTCCTTCTCACAGTGTTCAGCTAAAACTACAAGTTAGTGTAGCGAAACCTCTGCACAGTGTTCATCTAAAGCTACAAGTTACTGTAGTGCGTCCTGCTCACAGTGTTCAGCTAAAGCTACAAGTTAGTGTAGTGCGTCCTGCTCACAGTGTTCAGCTAAAACTACAAGTTAGTGTAGTGAGACCTCTGCACAGTGTTCAGCTAAAGGTACAAGTTAGTGTAGTGCGTCCTGCTCACAGTGTTCAGCTAAAACTACAAGTTAGTGTAGTGAGACCTCTGCACAGTGTTCATCTAAAGCTACAAGTTAGTGTAGTGCGTCCTGCTCACAGTGTTCAGCTAAAACTACAAGTTAGTGTAGTGAGACCTCTGCACAGTGTTCATCTAAAGCTACAAGATAGTGTAGTGTGTCCTGCTCACAGTGTTCAGCTAAAACTACAAGTTAGTGTAGTGAGACCTCTGCACAGTGTTCAGTTAAAGCTACAAGTTAGTGTAGTGCATCCTGCTCACAGTGTTCAGCTAAAACTACAAGTTAGTATAGCGAGACCTCTGCACGGTGTTCAGCTAAAGCTACAAGTTAGTGTAGTGCGTCCTGCTCACAGTGTTCAGCTAAAACTACAAGTTAGTGTAGTGAGACCTCTGCACAGTGTTCATCTAAAGCTACAAGTTAGTGTAGTGCGTCCTGCTCACAGTGTTCAGCTAAAACTACAAGTTAGTGTAGTGAGACCTCTGCACAGTGTTCATCTAAAGCTACAAGTTAGTGTAGTGCGTTCTGCTCATAGTGTTCAGCTAAAACTACAAGTTAGTGTAGTGAGACCTCTGCACAGTGTTCATCTAAAGCTACAAGTTAGTGTAGTGCATACCGCTCACAGTGTTCAGCTAAAACTACAAGTTAGTGTAGCGAGACCTCTGCACAGTGTTCAGCTAAAGCTATAAGTTAGTGTAGTGCGTCCTGCTAACAGTGTTCAGCTAAAACTACAAGTTAGTGTAGTGAGACCTCTGCACAGTGTTCATCAAAAGCTACAAGTTAGTGTAGTGCGTCCTGCTCACAGTGTTCAGCTAAAACTACAAGTTAGTGTAGTGAGACCTCTGCACAGTGTTCATCTAAAGCTACAAGTTAGTGTAGTGTGTCCTGCTCACAGTGTTCAGCTAAAACTACAAGTTAGTGTAGTGAGGCCTCTGCACAGTGTTCAGCTAAAGCTACAAGTTAGTGTAGTGCGTCCTGCTCACAGTGTTCAGCTAAAACTACAAGTTAGTGTAGTGAGACCTCTGCACAGTGTTTAGCTAAAGCTACAAGTTAGTGTAGTGCGTCCTGCTCACAGTGTTTAGCTAAAACTACAAGTTAGTGTAGTGAGACCTCTGCACAGTGTTCATCTAAAGCTACAAGTTAGTGTAGTGCATCCTGCTCACAGTGTTCAGCTAAAACTACAAGTTAGTGTAGCGAGACCTCTGCACAGTGTTCAGCTAAAGCTACAAGTTAGTGTAGTGCGTCCTGCTCACAGTGTTCAGCTAAAACTACAAGTTAGTGAAGTGAGACCTCTGCACAGTGTTCAGTTAAAGCTACAAGTTAGTGTAGTGCGTCCTGCTCACAGTGTTCAGCTAAAACTACAAGTTAGTGTAGTGAGACCTCTGCACAGTGTTCATCTAAAGCTACAATTTAGTGTAGTGCGTCCTGCTCACCGTGTTCAGCTAAAACTACAAGTTAGTGTAGTGAGACCTCTGCACAGCGTTCATCTAAAGCTACAAGTTAGTGTAGTGCATCCTGCTCACAGTGTTCAGCTAAAACTACAAGTTAGTGTAGTGAGACCTCTGCACAGTGTTCATCTAAAGCTACAAGTTAGTGTAGTGTGTCCTGCTCACAGTGTTCAGCTAAAACTACAAGTTATGCCGCGTACACACGGTCGGACTTTCTATCCTACTTGGTCCGGCACACTTTCCGACGGACTTTGTCCGCCAGGTGCGCCGGACTTTAAAACGGACGGACTTGCCCACACACGCCGGGACTTTCCGGCGGGCTAAGTCCGCCCGTCTTTCTGACGGACTTTCGCCGGAGTTCCGGCGGACTTTCAGAATGAACGGACTTGCCCACACACGGACAAGTCCGTTCATTTTGAACGTGACTCAGGTGCGACGGGAGTAGAAAAGGATGTCAATCTTGCCGCTTTTATCGGCGAGATTGACACCTTGCGAGCCCCGTCGCGGGGCATACCAGGCCCTTAGGTCTGGTATGGATTATAAAGGGGAACCCCCTACGCCGAAAAAACGGTGTGGGGCCCCCCCTAAAATCCATACCAGACCCCGATCCGAGCACGCAGCCTGGCCGGTCAGGAAAGGGGGTGGGGACGAGCGAGCGCCCCCCCCCCTCCTGAACCGTACCACGCCCCCTAAAACGTCACAGTCCCAGCATGCCCAAGGACTGTGACATCATATGGGGGCGGGGTCTCCGCCTATATAAGTCACAACGCAGCCCTCAGAGACCAGTCCAGCTGGAGAGAGTGTCGTGTCAACATCTGGGGGAAGAGAAGCCAAGAAGCCAAGAAGCCCAGAAGTCCGGACCTCCGCTGGCAATAGAGCTACATGAAGACAGCGGAGGGGCCGGCCGAAGACCTGCGACACCGGGAGAAGAGGCCGGAGAGCGGAGAAGAACCAACCGGACGCCGGGAGAAGATGAAGCGGAGGGACCCCCGAAGCCGGAAGAAGACCCCCGAAGCCGGAGGAAGATCCCCCCCCCCCCCCGGAGCTGTTTAATAAAATATTTTAAAAACCTGTGTAGTGTGTTTTATTACTTACACTTTTTTCCTAGGTAAATGGGTAGGGGTACCATGTACCCCATACTCATTTACATAGGGTGGGGGGCCGGGATCTGGGGGCCCCCTTATTAAAGGGGGCTCCCAGATTCCGATAAGCCCCCGCCCGCAGACCCCGACAACCAACGGCCAGGGTTGTCGGGAAGAGGCCCTTGTCCTCATCAACATGGGGACAAGGTGCTTTGGGGGGGGGCGCAGGGCGCCCCCCTCCCCCAAAGCACCCACCCCCCATGTTGAGGGCATGCGGCCTGGTACGGTTCAGGAGGGGGGGGCGCTCGCTCGTCCCCACCCCCTTTCCTGACCGGCCAGGCTGCGTGCTCGGATCGGGGTCTGGTATGGATTTTAGGGGGGGCCCCACGCCATTTTTTCGGCGTAGGGGGTTCCCCTTTATAATCCATACCAGACCTAAGGGCCTGGTATGCACCGCGTTCGCCGCAATAGGAAGATTTGTTTTTCCTATTGCAGCGAGCGCGAGATGCAATACCCTGCCCTCGTGTCGTATTTGGTCTGTCGGACCAGCCTACACACGAGCGGGCTTTCCGTCGGACCAGCTCACACACGAGCGGACTTTCCGCCCGAAACTGAGTCCGACGGAAAGATTTGAAACTTTCTTCAAATCTAGGTCCGGCGGGCTTTTGGGAAGAAGTCCGCCGGAAAAGTCCGCCGCCGCCCACACACGGGCGGATTGTCCGGCACACTCTGGTCCGCCGGACCAAGTATGCCGGAAAGTCCGACCGTGTGTACGCGGCATTAGTGTAGTGAGACCTCTGCACAGTGTTCAGCTAAAGCTACAAGTTAGTGTAATGCGTCCTGCTCACAGTGTTCAGCTAAAACTACAAGTTAGTGTAGTGAGACCTCTGCACAGTGTTCATCTAAAGCTACAAGTTAGTGTAGTGCATCCTGCTCACAGTGTTCAGCTAAAACTACAAGTTAGTGTAGTGAGACCTCTGCACAGTGTTCATCTAAAGCTACAAGTTAGTGTAGTGCGTCCTGCTCACAGTGTCCAGCTAAAACTTCAAGTTAGTGTAGTGTGTCCTGCTCACAGTGTTCAGCTAAAAATACAAGTTAGTGTAGTGAGACCTCTGCACAGTGTTCATCTAAAGCTACAAGTTAGTGTAGTGCGTCCTGCTCACAGTGTTCAGCTAAAACTACAAGTTAGTGTAGTGCGTCCTGCTCACAGTGTTCAGATAAAACTACAAGTTAGTGTAGTGCGTCCTCCTTATGGGGCATACACACGGTCAGACTTTTCGTCTACAAAAGTCCAACGGACGCCGACGGACTAAAGCTGGCTGGTAATCCGATCGTATGTGGGCTTCCCCGGACTTTCAGCTGACTTTTTCAGCCTCAAATCCGACGGACTTTAGATTTGAAACATGCTTCAAATCTTTACGTCGTAACTACGACGGACCCCGAAATCCGCTCGTCTGTGTGCTAGTCCGACGGACAAAAACCCACGCTATGGCAGCTATTGGCTACTGGCTATGAACTTCCTTATTTTAGTCTGGTGTACGTCATCACGTACGAATCCGTCGGACTTTTGTGTGGTCGTGTGTAGGCAAGTCCGTTCATTAGAAAGTCTGCCACAAGTCCGCCGCAAGTCTGCCGAAAGTCCGCCGGAAGTCTGTCAGACAGGCTGTCGGACTTTTGTAGACGAAAAGTCCGACCGTGTGTATGCCCCATATCAGTGTAAACCTACAATTTATTTCTTGGCGAGCTCTGCACAGTGTTCACCTAAAGCTACCTGTAGAAGGTTGGTGGTGTTTTCCTGATCCTATCACTACCGCAGGCAGCTAAATAAGCTACAAGTTAGTTTTTTGCAAGCTCTGCACAGTGTTCAGATAAAGCTACCTGTAGAAGGTTGGTGGTGTTCTCATACTACAGGCAGGCAGTTGATTTTGCTAGCTGCAGTATCAGTATATATATATATATCCCAGCTTAGTGCAGCTACAGGCCATTAGTATGTCTGGAAGGCCAACAAGGAGAGGTAGACAGTCGCAAGCCAATAAAAGAGGGCAAGCAGGCTCTGTGTCTAGTGCTGGTCGTGGAGACATGCATTCTCATCAGCACGTGGCTGTGGGACACGCTTGGCCTTTTTTTCGGCAGCTGGCCGTGTTAAGCCCCAACATGTGGAAGACTTGGTCGAGTGGATGACCAAGCCGTCCTCATCCTCCTCATCCTCTCTCACCCATGCTCAGGGTACTTTGTCTGGCCAAGCAGCGGCCTCTTCCCTCGGCTCAATGTCATTAGTGACTCCTTCCCTAGCCCCACCATGTCCTCCTGAGGAGTCCCTCGAACTGTTTGACCACAGTGTTGGGTACATGCTCCAGGAGGATGCCCAGCATTTGGAAGGCTCTGATGATGATACTGAGCTAGATGAAGGCAGTAACGTGGGCACGGACAGAGGGGGTGCCCAAGAAGGACAGCAATCTGGCAGTCATGCTCCCCCTGCTGCAGAATACTGCCAGGTTTGCTCCAGTGAGGAGGAGGGAGGGGATGATGAGGTCACTGACTCAACGTGGGTGCCTGATAGGAGAGAGGAGGAGGAGGAGGAGGCGGCACATCACCAATGAGGCAGGATGCCCTCCAGGGGCCAGCCTAAGGGCAGCACCCTGACTGCATCACACCCCAAAGCTCCACATGTGCAGGGCGCTGCAGTCTCTGCACATTATTCAAAAAGTTCTTTGGTGTGGGCCTTTTTTGAGATGAGTGCATCAGATCGCACCACTGCTATTTGCAACATATGTCTCAAACGTATCTCGCGTGGCCAAAACATCTCCCACTTGGGTACCACATGGTTGACCAGACATATGTTGACCTGCCATGCTGTTCGTTGGTAAGCGTATCTAAAAGACCCACACCAAAGAACAAAGAGGACCTCTCCTTGCTCCTCATCAGCTGAGATCTCCAACCCCACTATACCTTCAGTCATCTCTGAGACCTGCACTCTCAGAGAGGAATGAAGGTGTAGAATTAGGTGTGTCACAGCCAAGTACTTGTGGGCAATCTGCTTTCGGTACACCGACGTCAGATTGTATCAGGCAAATTTCCCTGCCCCAGCTACTGCACCGCCGAAAGAAGTTTGCTCCCAGCCATCCACATGCCCAGCGGTTGAATGCTAGCTTGGCAAAATTGCTAGCACTTCAACTGCTGCCTTTTCAGATGGTAGACTCTGCCCCCTTCCGTGAGTTTGTGGAATGTGCGGTTCCTCAGTGGCAGGTACCCAAACGACACTTTTTCTCACGGGAGGCGATTCCGGCTCTCTACCAGCATGTGGAAGGCAATGTCCATGCCTCGCTGGACAGGGTGGTTAGCGGTAAGGTGCATATTACCGCTAACTCATGGTCCAGCAGGCATGGACAGGGATGTTACCTAAGTTTCATGGCGCATTGGGTGACTCTGCTGGCAGCTGGGAAGGGTGCAGGACAAGGTGCAGTAGTGTTGGAGGTTGTTCCACCACCACGCCTCCAAAATGCCACTACTAATGATTGTGACACACCTCTCTCCTCCACCCCCTCCTCTTCTTCTTCCTCCATGGCCTCTTCCTGTGCTTTGTCCTCGGAACCAGCGGTGCTCCGTAGGCGTTCAAGGGGCTACACATGTACGCAGACCAAAAGATGCCATGCGATGCTTGAGCTGGTGTGCTTGGGGGACAGGAGCCAAACTGGGGCAGAGGTTCTGTCAGCTCTGCAGTGGCAGGTTCAGAGGTGGTTGACGCCACGCCAACTTAAGGCAGGAATGGTGGTTTACGACAATGGCACCAACCTCCTCTCTGCCCTCCGACAGGGACAAATGACCCATGTGCCCTGTTTGGCTCACGTCCTTAACTTGGTGGTGCAGCGGTTCTTGGGCAGGTACCTGGGCTTACAGGATGCCCTGAGGCAGGCCAGGAAAGTCTGTGTGCATTTCCGCCGGTCATATAATGCCAGTGCTCAGCTGGCGGACCTCCAAAAAGGAGTTTAACCTGCCCAAGAACCGCCTAATCTGTGACATGCCCACCAGGTGGAACTCAACGTTGGCCATGCTGCAGCGGCTGCACATGCAGCAGAGGGCCATCAATGAGTACCTGTGCGACTATGGCACCAGGACAGGGTCAGGGGAGCTTGGTTTTTTTTCCCCACGCCAGTGTGCCATGATCAGGGATGCATGCACTGTCCTGTCCCCATTTGAGGAGGCCAAGAGGATGGTGAGCAGTGACAGTGCATGCATCTGTGACACTGTCCCCCTTGTCCACCTGTTGGAGCACACGCTGCGTGGAATAATGGACAGGGCACTTGAGTCAGAACAGAGGCAGGAAGAGGAGGACTTCCTTAGCTCTCAATGCCCCCTTTATCCAGACAGTGTTCCTGCGTGCCCGCCAATCACACAGGAGGAGAAGGAGGAGGATTGTGTCAGTATGGAGGTGGAGCCTGGCACTCAGCGTCAGCAGCAGTCTTTAAGGGATCAGTCCCAAGAAACACATGGACTTGTATGTGGCTGGGAGGAGGTGGCTGTGGACCATGTCATCCTTATGCCGCGTACACACGGTCGGACTTTTCGTCTACAAAAGTCCAACGGACGCTGACGGACTAAAGTTGGCTGGTAATCCGATCGTGTGTGGGCTGCTTCGGACTTTCAACGTACTTTTTTAGCCTCAAATCCGACGTACTTTAGATTTGAAACATGCTTTAAATCTTTACGTCGTAACTACGACGGACCCCGAAGTCCGCTCGTCTGTATGCTAGTCCTACGGACAAAAAAACGACGCATGCTCATAAGCAAAAACTAAACGGAAGCACTCGGTCTAGTAAAACTAGTGTTCGTATTGTAGGTAGCACATTCATCACGCTGCAAAATCTGTGATCGTTGAATGCAGCGCATTTTATTTCTTCTTTACGAATGCTCTAAAGAACGAAGGTGTTTTGCTGTTCATAATCAGAGTTCTCCCAAACTGATTTCTGAATTCTTTTTCTCTTTGATCTCATGAATGATATAGTATGCTTTTTATAAACAATGTTTCCATACTAATAATACTTTTTCCCTTTTTTTTTTTTTTTATGTTTGTAAAGTTACCACAAAGAACCCATTATTCTTTTTTTTTTTTTTTTCTAGTGATTATTTTTTAATTTTTAGATAAAGTTAACCCAAAGCACCGTTTTTGTTTATGTATATATTTTTTTTTCAAGACTTACCACTTGAACATTCTTAACATTAGTAATGTATTTTTGGTGTGTTTTTTTAAAACTCAATGAGATTGTTGTCCCTTGTTAATTTAACATTGTGTGTAAAATCAATGATTTAAAAGAAAACACATAAAAGTCTTTTGCTAAACTCAAAAAAGATCCATTTATTCATGGTCAAAATAAAATAAAGAGGAAGTCAACGCTGGAAAAAGTCGGTGTACAAGAAAATTGGGATCTTGAGGAGTCCATATAAGAGGGAGCACAATCTGGTCCAAGAATCCCAGAGATCAACAGCACCAGCAGATGATCTAGATGTCCCCAGACTGTGGTCCTACAACAGCCTGCGTCTTCTGTCAGACCAGACTGAACCCAGGTCATCACTTTCTTCTCTTCCCTGCAGCCTTTCCTCCACGCTGCCCTGCAGCCTTCCCTGCAGCCTTCCCTGTAGCCTTCCCTGTAGCCTTCTTTTGAGGCTGTGGCTCTGGTGTTTCAGTTGTGGCAGGAGGAGGAGGAGGAGGAGGAGGAGGAGGAGGAGGAGGGGGGGGGGCTGCCTCATGTAGTTGGGTGTTTTTGGTTAGCGTGCCCTGCAGCCCCTTATGGATTGTTTCCCCAAATAGGCGCTCACAAATGAGGCGCTGCTCCCAATCCATCTGAAGAAGCCTGCTGGCTAAGTAGCAGCCATAGGCTTCTTCCGCTTCTGGGGGGCTTGTTAAAAAACGGGTGGCCTGTTGCATGAGGCGCAGGGATGCGTCCTGTGTGACCATCCCTTCTTGGCCCTTTTTTTGGGAAGGTGGAGGGGAGGCACTTGGGATTGGGTGAGGCTCCTACTGGGCCCAGCCACCTCACTTGGCCCAGCCACCTCACTTGGCCCAGCCACCTCACTTGGCCCAGCCACCTCACTGGGAGCAGCCACCTCCTGCCTGACACTGGGCCCAGCCTCCTCCAGGATGATGGTGAATCCGGCCTCCTCCAGGCTGTCCATGGGCCCGGTCTCCTCCTGCCTGCCACTTTCCCCACATTCCTCCTGGATGGACTCATCCTGTGTATAAAAAAAGGACAATAGTTTTAGTTTCTTTTTTTGGGTTCATCAATGACACACAGTTTGCTTCTCATGACTAGCAAATTCAATGTGAATACATCTCTTTAATAAAAGAGTCTAATCAGACACCCTAATTATTTCAAGCAGGTGCCAAACATATTTAGTCACTACTATCATTTGATATGTATACACAATTTGGAGTGCTAAATTATTTGAGACAATTATAACATCCAGTTAACATCATTAATATTAGTACAGTAAATCTTTGTTAAAATAATTTACCTGACTCCAGATGGTCATATCCGGTTCATCCAGGATGGAAGACCCAGCTTGCTCCTCATCAGCCTCTGCTGGGGTGGAGGGAAGGGTGGAGGGAAGGGTGGAGGGAAGGGTTGAAAGTGATGCCCTGGCTTCATTCTGGTCATCAAGAAAACGGAGTTGTTTGTAGTACCACAGCCTGGGTACATAAACATCATCTGCTGATGCTCCTGATCTCCTTGATTCCTGGATCTTCCTATGCTCCCTTTTATACATGTTCCTCAAGACCCCAATTTTCTTGTACACTGTCTCCATTGTTGCTCCAGGGATGGTCTCCTGGACAAAGGACAGAAGTCTCTCCAGCGTTGACTTCCTCACATGCTTGTTATAATACTGAGGGTGTTTCACCTCCCACAAATTCCTCATCTCTCGATACTTTGAAATAAAAGAAGTAAG